>JAVQIZ010218708.1:0-14912 GCA_036023535.2 Galaxias brevipinnis | reverse complement strand
AGAGAGAGAGAGAGAGAGAGAGAGAGAGAGAGCGAGCACGGGCTACAGTCCTACTAGGTGAATCGCCAGCCGTTGGCCCCAGGGGCTTCGCTGTACCTTCGGAGAAACGCCAGGTGTCTTAAATTAAAAAAAAGGAACTGTACATTTCCTCTCGGGCTCCTGCAGGGGTTTTAAAAACCATGACAAGCCCTCCTGGCCAGGAAGTGAGAAACCACAGGTGCATGTACAAAAAGGTCAATTTGGCTCTGGTGTTGGTTGTTCTCCAGGATCAGAGGGCAATCTACATCTGGCAGGGTCTAAGCCTTATTTGCCCCCTAGCAATCTGACTGGTAGTGAGGAAACCGTGTCTATGGACAGCTATTGTGAATGTTTGGGCCTAGGCGAAGAATGCTAAAAGCTATTTCTGTCATTATTATCACGGTGGGGTAAAACGGAAAGGCCTGAAAGAGAACAGAGAAACATGACAGAGCAAACATGTGAGGAAGATAACTGGGCTTCTAATCGCTTCCTAAACCCAAACAGCCGGCCCTCACTTTACCTAATCTGATTGTGCGGCACCAAAAAAAGGCCAATGGAAGATCAAATCAAACATACCTGTCACCCTTCGCTGATATCGCTAGCGCCTTGATTAAATTACACAGCGTGGGAATATGGGCAGTGTTTGAAATGTTTGTGAAATCATTCGTCGTATTTATATACGTTCTTCTCTTGGCACAACTTTGAAAATACCTACAATGTTCTGTCTTGTGCCTGCCTGCACATTCGTCGAAAGGCAGCATGGCTCGTTTCGGCAAAAAAAATCTTTTCACCTAATTTCATGGTGTGGATGTAATGCGTAGGTGTAATTTGCAGTGATGGCACGACAGGAGGAAATCTTTATATCTGTCCTTTTTCAAGGATCTGGAACTGCTCTCCAGAAGAAAGCGCTAGTATCAACCTTCACTTGTCACTTTGTTAACACGTAAACAGTTGATGGGGAAATTACCTGTCTGTCAGTTACAATTTCACAACTTGTGAAGTTGCAAATGGTCAGGAAGTCAAAGAGAGAGAGATCTCCGTGTGTGAGCTGCTGTCAAGCCCATATTGAAGAGTGAGTGACACACAGGTCATGAGATACGACTGAGAGATCCCACACTGCTTGTGAACCCACTGTCAAGTTAAGATTTTTTTGTGTGTGTGAAATACAAGTCTAGGAGCCAGATTCTGATAACATGAACTCTTGTTGGTAAGCTGTTTGAACATTGAAACGCAGGTCAGGCGCGCATATTTCCTGTGTGATCAAGGATTTCCTATTCTGACACCAGATAGCTTATAGTTGGGTCATCTAGAATCTGGACCCTGCAATAAAAATATTGCCCCGATCTTAACACATCAGCCAACTAGACCTTCGCTGGAGCATATAAAAAATACATATAAACAATATAGACATTGAAACATCCACTTCACCTTTACAAGGCCTACACCGTGGTCTGGATAATGTCTAAGATAACCAGTCATCATGCTACAAATCCCACTTTATCAACCCATGCAAAAAAAAGGCTTAAATACTAATCGTTTGAGTTTTAGCTGTGCCATAATACAAACATGCAAAAAAGGGATAATTATGGGGAAAGAGTTGGGTTGCCACCTGTCTGGAATGACTCAAAGGCCTGTTTTCAGGGCCGTTTTTTAAAACAATACATTGGTCGCTTTTGTTTGGGGCGTGTTTGGGCACGAGAGAAGAAATACCGCAGCTAGAGCTTTCACTGGGGTGATTGTGCCATTGTGTATTCTGTGTCCATAGTGGGTTAGGCTGTGAAAAAAATCAAGCGCGGGCACCTGAAATGAATAGCCTATTCACAGAATGGTGAACAGCTTGGATTTTGTGTCATCTTTTGCGGTGGTAGACTTAGACAATATAATGCAATAGACTTATTGTAACAACTTTGTACCCTTTGTGTCACAATTGTAAGGCAAAGCATACTCTGGAGAAATATTACATTGGGGTATTTGAAGGTCTGGCCGCAACATACTAAGTTGATTGGATAATGTGGACATTTGCCACTTTGCTCTTAAAAAAAGTTCTCACTATACATATATATATATATATATATATACAGTAAATCTCTATATATTATAGATGTGTACATAAATACACACACGCACACACACACACACACACACACACTATATATATATGTATATATACAGTGTGTGTGTGTGTGTGTGTGTGTGTGTGCGTGTGTGTATTTATGTACACACTTGCATTACACTTATTTACACTTTTAGATGTTTAATACAATTAATCAGTCTTCTCTTTTTGCCTTATTTTCTTTTCCTCCTTACTTCCTTAACTCACACCACTCTCTTTCTTTACATTCCGTCCCCCCTTTCTCTCTTCTTTTTCCATCTTCCCCGTTTCTTTTCACTTTACTGTCTTTTAGGGACGAGGACCTTCACGAAGGTTTTCAAAATGGGTGCCTCCAACTCAGCTACGCTGCTCCTAGTTACGGCGTTTTATATCAACCTGATGTGGTGCCAGGGGTTCAGCCTGGAAAAAGGCGGCAAAAGCTCCACAATGAGATTCACTCACTATCTTTACAACGCCACCATTAATGAGAACTCTGCCCCACGGACATACATAGACACGCCCATAAAAATGGGTATCGTATTGACAGATCCTTTTTGGGACATTAAGTATAAACTCATCTCTGGCGATGAAGATGACCTCTTCATGGCAGAGGAGGTCAAAGTAGGGGACTTTTGTTTCCTGCGCATCAAAACGCGCAGCAGCAACTCCGCCTTGTTAAACAGGGAAGTCCGAGACTTTTATTCCCTCACCATCGAAGCCGTCGAGAGCACCTATGACTTGCAGGCCAAGACCAAGGTGTCGGTCCACGTGCTCGACACCAACGATTTGAAACCTCTGTTCTACCCCGCGTCTTACAGCGTGGCGATCAGAGAAGACAGCCCTCTAAGGACGAGCGTTGTCAGGGTGAGTGCCACAGACGCCGACGACGGCAGCAACGCCGCGTTTTACTACTCCTTCACGAGCAGGGCTCACCCGTTTGCCGTGGATCCGTTCACGGGGACCGTGAGCCTCGTCAAGCGGCTGAACCACACGGTGACTGACGGCTACGAACTCACCGTCTTAGCCGAGGACAGGACCAAGAAAATATCCGGCGTTCAGAAATTCGGCAACTTTGCCAAGATTACTGTCAATGTACTAAAGGCTTATTTGACGCCACCCGTTATCCAACAAATGCACTCAAGTCCCACCGTGTCCGAGGACAGTGACAAAATAGCTGTCGACATCCATGTGCATACAGACGTAGAGCCGGTGAAATCCCTCAGCATTTCAGGTGGGGATCCCCAGAATGACTTTGAGATAATCCCTTTAGGCCTGCGGGGCATTGATTTTCAAATGGTGTCAACGAAGAGGATCATCTGGTCTCAGAGGCCATATGGATTGAATATCTCCCTCCAAGCTGAAGACCTGCACAGTCCAGCTTTAGTCTCACCTGTCACAAATGTCCACATTCCCTCACATCTGTACAGGCAATTAGAGTTTCAAGAGGACACTTATATTGTGAGTCTAAGTGAGTTTGCCCCACCCAGAAGTCTTGTGGTAAAAGTTGCTGTTACATCTAGCATTTTAAACGTCACCTTTCATATTAAAGAAAACTCCGACAGTAGTAAATTTAAGATGAACCCAAAAACGGGCATCATTGTCACCACAGACACGTTTGACTATGAGAAAAAGATCCGGTATGAGTTTGAAGTGATAGCGAATCACGGAGATGCTGAGACACACATAGTCGTTGAGATAACAGACGAAAACAACAACAGCCCTATATTCAGCCAATCGTCGTACAAGGCGACACTACCAGAAAACATACCCATAGGAAGCAGTGCATTAACTGTGACTGCCACTGACATGGATCAGGGTAAAAACGGATTTGTGACCTACGCAATTGCTAATGCAGGCCCCTCACCGTTCACCATTGATCCGTTTACTGGTCTCATATCTACCTCTGAGGATTTAGATTATGAGTTGATGAAACGATGGTACCATCTCAGAGTATGGGCGTCTGACAGCGGCAGTCCATTCAGTCGTGTAAGCGAATGCGACGTGACTATCACCATGAGCAACGTCAATGATAATGTCCCCATTTTCGAGAGAGTGGGCTGCAACTCAACAATACCTGTAGATTTACCTGTCGGTGTGACCGTAGCCAAGTTGTCTGCGGTGGACCTGGACGAGTTAGAGCAGCTTCGGTACGTAATTGAATCTGGGAACGAGCAAAACCTTTTTTCTATTGACTCTGTATCAGGCGCCATTAGCCTGAGCAAGCCGATTACCCCTGATTTGGCCTTAGTGTTATTTACCCTAAAGATTATTGCAACAGATGGCAAACACAATTCTGACCCCTCTATTGTCACAATAACTGTCACCGAGAAAGGCAATGATGCTACTGTTCATTGCCTGGAAACTGGCATATTCAAACAGCTCACAGATAAACTGATTGAATCTATTAAGCCAATTTTAACAGTCGAGGAAGAAGATTTATACTCTGATGTTCATATTATAAACCGTCACTCTCCTAAGTTTGACTCTGGAATCCCTGGCACTGTGGACTTGGCAGAGGACCAGCCTTTGAATGCCACGATTCTCCATTTCCAGGCCTCAGACAATGACACAGGATTCAACAGCAAGCTAGTATATGCTATATCGAGTGGAAATGAAGATGGATGTTTTTCCATCAATATCTTTTCAGGGGAGCTTCAGTTAATTTGTCCTTTAGATAGAGAACACAAAGAATTTTACGTATTGAACATTACAGTATATGACTTAGGCAGCCCCCAAAACTCTGCCTGGAAGTTCATTGCGGTGAATGTGATGGATGTTAACGACAATCCACCCATGTTCGACCAACCCAGATATGTCACACGCATCTCTGAGACGACAGAAATAGACACAAAAATATTTCAGGCTCACGCCATTGATCCGGATGCAGAAGATAACGGCAACGTCATATACTCACTGCTGACACACACAGAGATGTTTAGAATTGACGGTCTGACAGGGGAGGTGAGAGTGACTGGTCTTCTAGACAGAGAGGTTTCTCCTCGATATGACTTGAGGATCGAAGCTAGAGACCAGCCTAAACTAAGCCCACAGTTGTTCTCTACCACTGACTTAACAGTCGTGCTAGAGGACGTCAATGACAACCCGCCCAAGTTTCTCCCTAAAGTGTACAAAATAAAAGTCCCAGAGGACGTTCCAGTGGGGACTGTTTTGGTTTGGGTGTTGAGCTTTGATTTGGACCTTGGCAGCGGAGGCCAGATCACATACAACCTCAAAAACAGAGAGGGCGGGATCTTCTCCCTGGATGCCTCCACCGGCGCCCTGACCCTCGAGAGAGAGCTGGACTTTGAGAGGCGGCCATCTTACAACCTCACGGTCCGGGCGGTCGACCACGGCCTACCTCGCTCGCTCTCCTCCTCTTGCTTTGTGGAGATAGAGGTCCTGGATGTGAACGAGAACATCCACGGCCCAGTGTTCACTGAGTTTGTGTACGAGGCCGGAGTGATGGAGGATGCGGAGGTTGGGACGTCCGTGGTTGCCTTGACAGCGTCCGACAAGGACCTGGGGAGAGACGGGGTCGTTCGTTACCACATCCATGACGGGAGTGGCCTGGGAGTCTTCACCATTGATGAAGAGAGCGGTATGTATTTCTTTTCTCTTCACACTGCTGTGGGATTCATCATTTGCATCATATTTCATTTTTAAAAGTTATCTAATTGCAGTCATAATATTATTACATGAATAAACATTTGCATTGAACAAGAGCCTATTACAATGTTAGGGACAACTGAAGTGGCATTGCATATTTTTTCCCAATCCGTTATGTGTCGCGCAGTAACACATGAGTGGTTTGACAACGTGTAAATAAAGAGCTTTCTCTCTCTCCAACCCAAGGCTGTCTTCAAAGGCCTGTTTTGTTTTCCTAAACACAAGATAACGCATGACTGAGGAATTTACCTTCATCATTTTTGGCCTTCATTTCCATGCTGTGTGCAAAGAAGATAAATGCATAGAAATACAATTAAAATAAATGCGTCACACAACATGTTTGTGGCAGCTGACACATGCATACTTACATTGCTTATATTTCTAAATATGAGTGTTATTAAAAGACAGATTGTAGGTTTGAATTTGCGCAAACGTTTGTGTGGCTGTGTGAGAGAAAGTGTCGAAGTGTCCTTGAGCAAGACACTAAAACCCAAGGTGCTCCCGATGTGTAGACAAGCACCTTGTATGGCAGCTCTGTGTGTGTGTGAGTGTGTGTGTGTGTGTGTGTGTGTGAATGAGTAAATGAGAAGCACCATTGTTAAGGTGCTTTGGGTGCCTCTGAGGTGGAAAAGCGCTACATAAATGCAGTCCGTTCACCATAAATGTTTTCCTCAGGTGTAATCCGCACCACCCAGATTTTAGACCGCGAGTCCATCCCTCACTACTGGTTGTCCGTCTTGGCGACCGACCTCGGCACTGAACCCCTGGTGACCTGGACACACGTGTTCCTGGAGGTTCTGGATGTCAACGACAACCCTCCGGAACTTTCCCAGCCCATCTACTTCGCCTCGGTCGGGGAGAACCTGTCCGCGGCCAAGTCCGTAATTCAGGTGTCGGCCACAGACGCAGACACCGCGTCGGAGGGGAAGATCACGTTTCTGTTGCCCGACTCACAGCGCACGTTTTTCGACGTCGACTCAAAGACAGGTAAACGGAGACATTCACATTTGCATATAGATACTTTCACTGGTAGCTATGAAACATAATGCCATTCTATTTCATGTATAGATGGGTAGAAATCTTTTTGAGTTTTCACTGTTGGTGCCGCTTATAGTTTGGGTGATTCATGCAAGGCGTGTAACATGGCAGTTGAGAGAACAATCTCCTTATAAAAGAAAGAAAAAACACAATCTGTAAGAATGTGCCTTTGACTTAGACTCAACTCCATCCAACCGAAACTTTTAAAAATCCCCTTTTCTTCTATTCCACAATAATCTTTGACAGTTTCTTAGGTGTGTGAGTATACCTCACCATAACTTTGAAATAAAATTTGTGTAACTTTGACTCCTCAATGCAAGCTTCAACATGTCCGCTCCTGAGTCATAATCTTTAGGTAGCACTTTGCATCTCTCTCCACCCTTGGGCCACTACACACACTCAAACACACACACACACACACACACACACACACACACACACACACACACACATACACACACACACACAAAGGTACTGTTAAAGTTGAGAGGGCACCACACAATAGGTCGGAGAAAATAAAGGGTTGTGTTGAAAACGCACTTATTGTGCCCTAATTAGCAGGTTTGTCTCCTTATAAAAAGAGCATTTTGTGAATCATCAAAAGTGTAGACTTATGTTCAGCAGGCTATGTTGAAACATTATTTGGATTAAATACAAAGATAAATAAGAGTTTTAAAAGAATATCTTTCCAACATTTTCCGTCCTGGTGTTTTAATATTTATACATTTTATATTTCATATTAGAAAGAAACTTGTTGATGAAAGTCTTTAAACATTTTGATTTAATAATAGATGGCGCTCAACTTGAGACTTGGAAGTTAGTGTCATTTGGGGAGGACAACTGTCAAATGCATAGATTTGCCTTCAACATAACCTCTTCTATCTTGTTCAATGAAAATACTTTCTCATTTTATCTTCTGATCTGTGACATCCATAATCATGTTTATTTTTGCCATTTGAAGAATATCGTACATTTTATAGCACTTTTTTTTCAGTCGTCTCTCTTCTTCATCATATTTAGTTATTTTTAACTCTTCATCTGCATACATAGAATGACAGCCTTTAGTTATTGTGAAGGTTTCCATAGCGACACGGTATGTGGCTGGCTGTCTTGTCTCGGCAAGATTAAGATGACTCAAAACCACACAAATGTCCAAGATTACAAGTGTATCTGTGGTTAGGTTTCTGCAGAGAATGCCTAGGTATGAATCCAAGGGCAAGTTGACCAGAAGAGTTAAGTGTTTTTGCCGTAAAAGGTGAAACGCCAAGCTGAGATTGTGATGAAAACTGTTGAGTTATCAGTATACAGTTAAAGATGCCAATTAATGCTCAAAAGCAATGAGCAGTCTTCTTCAATTGATTATTTTTTAACAATGTACAACCACAACATCAGGGGTGTTCATATAAACCTTGTTAGATAAGTAATGGTGGAGTCACTGCTCGTATTGAATTGGATTCATTCATTATGCAGTACGGTACTGAAAGACAGAGACTTCTCCATAGCTAACGTAGACCATGTTATGCAATAAGTTACTTATCAACACAAGCTTCAAACACTTATTTTTGTTATGCTATTTAATTTTCAACCCCATTTGCCCACACTATCTACTGGATCTATCTGTGGACACATACTGTTACACATGTCCTTGCTTGAGCCCTAGTTGGCCGTAGGCTCTCTGGCTTTTTCTACTCTGTCATTAACCTTTTTATGACTCCACAACATGTATGTTCAGTCAAGCCTGGCCCACACCTCCACCACGTTGACCCTGCAGTCAAATGGCAGAATGAGGAATGCCAAGGGAAAGTAGTCTTGTCTTGGCTCTTTTTTTTTGTTTCCTGGTTTCAGATAATGACAAAAGCACACTTTCTAAAGTGACCCCCCTCTACACCCCTACAGACAAACATACACACACATACACACACACACACACCTGCCTGTGCAACGTCAAGAGTGATGGAGGGTCTCGTCAAGGTCTGTTTGGGCAGCCGTAAAGACTAAATGACCCCCTCTCAGTTCACACACACACACACACACACACACACACACACACACACACGCACATGCCCTCAAACACACGTGCACACATGCCCTCAAACACACATGTGCACACATGCCCTCAAACACACACATGCACACGTGCACACTACATTTCCCATCCGACCATTCATTCCTGAATGCACCTTGACCCTTGCTCCCACCTTTTTAAAAAAAATGATTGTGCTATTTGCTGCTATTGTCCCGTTGGCTTAACGTTGGAATTAGAAGGATTCTAGATGTAGAGGGATTCTAATGCCAAAGACCAATTCCAATTTTGAGTCCCTCCATTGCCCTCTTCTTCGTTGGTAACTGAAGCTTGACTTCTCTTCTCCTTTCTCTTATCTTTTCTTCTTTTGTCTTGTGTGTTGAACTTTTTGTTTTGGTCACACCTTTCACACAGCGTTTTCTCTTTCCCCCCTCCCCCTTCACCACTTTTACTGACATTTAACCACCTCTCCACCCCCTCAACCACCAGCTTTTTACAGCCACATGTCTACCCCTTCACCTCCACCCCTCCAGACCCATCCTGTAACCCCCGACCTCGCCACCCACCACCCCTGATCTCCGGGGTGTCTCGGGACCTTGTAAGTCTATCTGCTCCCTGGTTTTTTTGTTTGCTCCATAGAAATCAAACCGGAGATCCCAGGCTCAACCCGCACAAAGTTGCACGAGGGCCAAGCCATTCATGTAAACCTGTTTAGTTAGGCAAGACAGACAGACACACACACACACACACACACACACACAAACAGAGTGAAAGAGAGAGTCTGCCAAGACTCAGGAACATGAGAATCTATTTTGACATGAATTCATTTATATTTGTCTTGGTTGACCGTTTAGATGGCTGCTCTGTGTGGTGGCTCCATGGTGTTGTAAATGACTGAGTCTTTGTAGTGGTGGAGTCATTTATTTAATTGAAAATCAAACCAAATCCCTATGCTTTGCATAGAAAACACTTGGTGGTTATGTGATTTGAATATGGCATTACACTATTAACCATTAAAGTTCATCGGAGAAGCAACAAAACAATGTGCTGTCCAAAGCATTCTGGGATTCGATTGACTAGATGTTCATTAGCTTCCACAGCTAGAGGAACACACAGTTACTAACAGACAGCTTCCTGTTGAGTTGGAGGAACAGGCTCGGGATCTGTGGCAGGTGTGCTTCCCATGTGAACTGGACACACATTCAGTCTCTCTCACGGACACCTGCAATAACAAACTCAACCCTATGTATGTTTATGTGTTTATGTGTTTGTTTGTGTGTTTGTTTGTTTAGGTGTGATTCATACTCTCACTTCTCTAGACAGAGAGGAGAAATCGGAACACAGCATTGAGGTGAGGGACTACCTGCTTGTTTAAACAGCCCTGCTACCACACAAACCGCCCCCTCCACCCCACCCTACTACCCATTACCCCAACACATGAACACATGGCTTAATAAATAATGTAAATAAAAATAAATAAATAAAGTTGTAGGCTGTGTTCCTTATTCTACAAAAAAGGTTAAAGCACCTGGCATCCTTTGAAGGTGAAACCACTAATCGATTCCTTTCTCTAGGTGATCGTGTGGGACAACGGAGTTCCCGCCTTACGCTCCACGGCTACCGTGGTGATCCAGGTGCTGGATGAGAACGACAACCAACCAAAGTTCACCGACAAACTCTTCCAGGTCAAAATGCCTGAGCAGAAGGGTCATGGCCTGCAACAGGAAGTGTGCAGGATGGTCGCTCGAGACGATGACCACGGTTCCAACGCCGAGGTCAAGTACAGTCTCCAAGACAACCAGAACGACCGTTTTGAAATCCACCCTGACACGGGGGTGGTGATGTCACGAGCGGACTTCTGGGCGGGTAACTACAGCATTCTGACGGTAAGAAAAAAATTCAAACTTGTCTTAAGGTCTCCTTTCTAATCTTCGAGTAAATATAGGCCATCCCTGTGCCATGCCTTGTGAAATTTAATGTTGAGGTGTGTATCAAAAATAATTATGTGTGTAAAGCACACAAGGCTCTAAGTTGACGAAGTTGTATTTGCATAGACAAAACACGCAGTTTTATTGACTATCAAACAGGCCCACCCAGTATGAATCTCCCCTAAGAACCTACTTCACCACTTTTTAAGTGCTGTGGTCAAACTTAAGCATATATATTTTTTTGTGTCATGACATTCAATAAGTTTCAACAAGTTCTATGTAAGTATTAAAACTTCTAACCCAGCCCGCAGGTGTGCATAAGACGTTGAATCAACCGTCCCTCTCTGGCTTGTGGCTTGTCCCTCTCGTCAACAACCCACTATTATGTAACCGAACAGGGCCTGACACGCTCTGTGATCAACCAGAAAAAAACAAAAGACGACGCGCCTAAGTCACGCCATAGCCAAGTCCTTTTATTGTCTGTTTTACTGTCCGACCCGCAGATCAAAGCGATGGACCAAGGCAGTCCTCCTCGCTCGTCCACGGCGCGCCTCGACATCGAGTGGGTCCGCAGGCCGCCGCCCAGCGCCGAGACGCTGGCGTTCGACGAGCCGCACTTCACCTTCGCCGTCATGGAAACGGAACCCGTCACACACATGGTGGGGATCATCATGACGGAGACCCAGAGACTGAGATGGTTCGACATCATAGGTGTGTGTGTGTGTGTGTGTGTGTGTGTGTGTGTGTGTGTGTGTCCCATGTTCCCATTACAGTACATTGCACTCAACGTAAAACTCACACACTCTAAATTTTGATTTTTGTTGACCACCTTTTCATCATTAAATGATGGCTGGTGTGTCATGACATCTTTATTGGGGTAGTTTTGAAATAAACCAAAGCAATATATTTTGCACCTAGCTGCGTAGTTATAAGGTATTTGCTATGTAGTGCATTTGTATATTTACTCAATAAATACTGGTTACAGAAAAATTAACATGATAGGTAAAAAGGAGTAAGTATGTAAAGCTTTGTTTTTCAAGATTGTTTGCATTGTACGTTTGTGTGCATTTTCCTCTCCCTCAGAGAGAGAGAGTGTGTGTGTGTGTGTGTGTGTGTGCGCGCGCGCGCGTGTGTGCGTGCGCGCGTGTGTGTGTGTGCGTGCGCTAGCTCAGTGTGGTCTGTGCCCCTACTAGGGTCGATCAGCTGCTTTTCCGCTCTCATCCCCTTCCAGATCACAGCAGGTGTATATATCTCTGGCCTTTACTCATACCCATACAAATAGACTCACTCAGCTCCTCTCCTAACCCACTGTACTGCGCTGATCTGCTTTTGCCTGCTTGGCCTGCTTTGGCCTGGTACAGCTCGGTCGTTGCTCTAGCTCTTGTTGGCAGCCTTGTATTCTGATCCTGGTCTGACCCTTGTTTATAATGTCGGAATTAGACTTTTTCTTTCATGTATTTTTTTTATTTATTTAATAGAGGCTAAACAGACACAATGTAAATATGCCAGAATAACTGTAATAATTTGAGCTCAGTAGTTTATAACTCGATCTTGCTTGTTATGTTTGGAAATAGTTGCCCTTGTCCTAGTTTTGTCTACTGTTCTTGATACTGATCGTTTGGTTTGTGACTGGAACCATAAGCTGTTTTTGTTGGTGCGTCGACTCCAGTGTTTGGTCTGGTTTGGTGTGGCCCAGTTTGGTTCCATTGCAGCGTTGAACTGGCAATCACCTGCTTTTGCTACCTGCCCACGCATAGACACTTGGGGTGTTATTTAACACTGTCGATTTTGCTGTGCAGGTCCTCCAATTGAGAACTGTACATAATAGACGTATGTATGTGTGTGTATATATATATACATACACAGAGAGAGAGAGAGAGAGAGAGAGAGATACCTGTATCTATATGGAAATAAGTCATAATAGGCGAAGCATTTCATAGTTTAGCAGCTAATGGTCATTTAGAGATATGAGACAACGTCTAATTCCTGTAGTTGTCTTCACCTGTGTTGACCAGATTTAAACCCATTGCTCCCCTCAACTAAGGGGTCAGCAGGAGCACCTAAGAAGATAAATCACTTATTCATTCTGTGACGTCCTGTTAATCTCTCTCTTTGAGCCTATAAATCTTCGAGATAGAGGGTAGGTTTGGTGTCAGTTCAGCTGTCTCATGCAGAGATATGACCGAGTATTTATTATCCAACATGTCTTCTCTTCTTACCTGTCCTCTGATAGATATCTGTGTGTCCTGTCCTGACAGCTGCTTCCTTAGCTCATAATTACACAACTCAACCTTGTGACTTTGGAATATTCTACATTTGTCTGATAGAGGAGGAGGATTTTTAAGAATGTAGACAATGCTTGACAGGAAGTTCAAGTCACCTTTTTCTTTACGTAATTCCACTCTCCCTCACGTTCTCATACTAGACCCTTTTCATACATTTTCAATGTTGACTACTATTCCTTTTTCACGTCCATGAGGCAATCGCCATTACAGCCTGTTTGTTGGTGACATCAATAGAAAACTTAAGTTTGAAACCATCAAGAATAGTCGAGCTATAATTTGAACTTCTCAGTTTCTTTTGCTCTTAACTTAAGATCGATAGGCTTTGGTTTTGTGACCACTGAACATTACAATTACTAATCAATTATAACCATGGAAAGAGCAGAAGAATAAAAAAGGGAGGGAAGGAGGGAGAGAAAGAGAGACATGAAAGCGGTGACAAAAAGCCCACCACACCATATCCATATCCATTGGTTCTCTCTCTCTGTGTGAGTGTGCGCCAATAAAGCAGAAATCCAAATAAGCAATTAAATGTTTAATTAATACCGCCATGCTAAATAGGAGGCAGACATTTTGAGGAAGTAGCATAATCAATTTAACTTTAAAATGTCTCAAAGGATTGCTTTGAAATGGGAGCATCGCAGCCTTCAAAAGGTGAATTTCTTAATAAACACCATCTGGACATGAAGGCTTGAGTTTTTCACCCCACTGTTTCAGGCGTCTGTTCAGCGTTTGTTTCGGCCAAATGTCTCCGCTCGTCACAATTGTCTTGTAATCCGGTATCCCGAAAAGACAGGTTGTGTGTGGGGGTGGGGGTTTTAAGGGGTTGGTTTTCTTGTTTATAGTGACCTTGTTTTTAGTTGTTCAACTACATATGTGGTTACATATGGTGGATAACCTTGGACACATGCTGAATGTAACGCTGTGTTACTTCTGCTTCGGATAGATGAACAGTAATAGAGGAAAAACGTGCAATTTTCTGCTGTGTTTTTTGGGGAATACGATGGCATTAAATGTGCATGTAGTATAAAGACACACCCAAACGCAGTTGGCTTTCACACTTTTTCTCTCCCTTTCTTTCTCTATCTCGCCATCATGTCTTTGTGCTGGGGGAAATAAACAGAGAAAACAGATGCTACCTTTTTCAGGTCAATAGAAAAAAACCTATTTATGATATATCAAATGCATAATGCATCTGAATTTGTCCAGCTGTTACAGTCTTGCTGAAATAATATTTCCAGATGCTTTGTAATTGAAGTTCTGTATCACAGCCTTGTCTAATTTAAGTCACCCCACAGGGTCCTCTGTCTTTCAATCATCTTCGTCACGGTGGTTCTGATGTCTTAGTTGACTGGGTCCAATTGAAAGAGAGTTAAAAGAAGACCAATCACTGTCCAGGGGACGATTGAGTGCTCTATGTGTGAACCTGTCCTTCTCTGTCGTTGTTTTTTTTTAAAACAGTGTGCATACAATTATCCATTTTGACAGTACCTGGGGCTGAACGATTTGGGAAAATCGCGTCACGTTTTCCTTGATGGTCTGAATAGGTTGCTAAATTTGTTGCTATTTGCCTTTTAGAAATAAAGACGGTAGGAGGGTCTGAAAAATTGCTAAATGTAGCGAAAGACGCTAAATTGACAACACATTTTCCTTGGGTTTCGTGTCCTTGTTGATGGTGGGCGTATATGTAGCATTAGGCCACTTCTGATTAGTGAGCATGACTTGTACATGAACAGCACGGCACTTCTGATTGGTGAGAATAATAATAATAATAATAATAATAATACATTGAATTTATAAGGCGCCTTTCAAGGCACTCAAGGTCGCCGTACAGTTGTATAAAAAAACAGTTCTCATAAAAATAA
>JAVQIZ010218707.1:0-21698 GCA_036023535.2 Galaxias brevipinnis | reverse complement strand
CCTCTCTCTCTCACTCTCCGTCTCTCTCTCTCTCCTTCTCTCTCTGCCTCTCTCTCTCTCGTTTAATTTTATACTCAATGTCTCTCTTTCATTCTTGCTGTCTATCCTTCATTGCCTTTCTTCCCTTCTTCTTATGTTTTAAATCAACAGAAGGGTTTAAATAAAGATAGTAGCATGCTTGGAGAGGTAACTTCAGCTCATTGGCCATGTATGGATGCATACCAAACTGATTCTTTACAAAGAAAGAAAGGAAACTAAAACAACAGGGTCTGTCGAGTAGAGTAAGAAAAAGATTCAGAGAAAGGAGAAGAATAGATTAAGATTCAGCACAGTTGAATTAGACTAATACAGCAGGAGGGAAGATCAATGAACAGATCGCCACACCCCTATTATGTTTCTAATGGTACAGCCCAAGCAAGCATTGTTGCTAGACTTATAAAATGGTTAATTCCTTTTATACTGGATAAGTGAATAAGTTAAGTTCTGCTTGCGCAAGCCATCCATATATGTTGGTGCAGTGTGTGTGTGTGCGTGTGTTTGCTCTTGTAAGTTTGTTTTAAATGGGAGTGTGTGATGTCTAACATAGAAAACACTGTCCTGGCGTGATTGACAGGTGAGCTGGCCAACCACAAACCATTACTTGAAGCCCGAACAACCAAACATATCAATAGAAGAAGCTGAGCTATAGGGCAAAAAACCTACTGTCACATTCATTTTCTCCTCTCCTCCTCTCCTCTTCTCCTCTTCTTTCCTCCTCTCTTCTCCTCTCCTCTCCTCTCCTCCACTCCAGCGCACAGCATTCCTCTTGTCTTCCTCTGCTTTGTACCCCTCCCCTCCATGATACTTTGAGGAAGAAGATGTTATGCATCCTTGTTCTTGGGCTTTTCCCATCATATTGTTTGAAGTCGAACTCTAATGCATGCTGGGACAATAAAAAGAAGACTTCAATTATTTGTGAATGGCCAGAGGGGTGGAGCTCTCTCTTCAGCCCTCCCACTGTAAAAGAAAAATCGTTTGTCTTCCTCTTAGCTCTTTCCCTCTTTCTCTCTCTTTATCGGTCAATACGTGGCAAGAAAAGTTGAACATATGCAAATAGTTGAAAAAAAAAAAGAATTTTATGACCAAATTATTTTTCTATTGTACATCATTGTTATTGTCCATTTTGTTTTAGTCATGAGTCTGTGTCTATGTGGAAATCATTGCATTTGATATGGAGATTAAAAAAAAAACAGAATGGAATTCTGATTTAGAATGTTGAATTCTGATTTAGAATGTAGAATTCTGATTTATAACGTAGAATTCTGATTCTAGAGTTTGTAGCAGACAAAAAGACTCAGTTTCATGAGTTGGATGGTTTCTCCTGTGTTGACTGCAAACAGTGGGAGAAACCATGCTGTTCCTCTCTGTAGACCAGAGTCTCAGAGGGTTCAGATATCCCAGTGCCCCATAATCGGATATCTGGTATATAATTTCTCTCGTTTTTAAAGATGTGGTTTCAATAGCAATCATGAAAGTTGAACAACTAACTGTGAGTTTCTTTTGTCAGTTGGTTTTGTTCATCTGACTTGGCATTCACCTCAAGTCAGGGAGAGCTTTTTTTTATGAACAGTTTATCATTTTGTTTTTGTTTATCTTTACCATTTGATTCCTTTCCATGCTTTTAATATTAGCTACTGTTGAGCCGAGTAGCCTCGTCCTGATCATTTATTTTTTATTAATTTGTGTGTGTTGTCCACATCTAACAAGTACATTGCACTAAAACGCTGATGCAGCTATCAACGCTTTTGCTGGGCCCAGTGCACTCTTGTTGCTTGTACAACTGGGCTGGAACATGTGAAATAAGTCAGTCACTTCGTTTTCTCACAGCCCTTAAAGTTTGTGCAGTCCTCTAATGGGACTCACAGCCTGGTTCATTGGTCCTCAAACTTGTTTGGACTGCCCAACACCCAATGTTGTCCTGGGGCGTAGGCAACCAACGCTAGCGGCAGCATTCTAATTATGAAAAAAAATATATATATATATATATATATTTTGTGTGACTATGTAATCTAAGCGTTAAAGCGCAGTAACGATTCTGACAGGTTGAACGGTTGTACAGGTCGAGAGTGCCAAAGGTTTCCATGTTTCTGTTGAGAAAAGGTTTGGTGTGTTTGGTGTCGAGGCGTCCTGTTCAACACCACCACCAGCATTACCACAACCTAGTACGCTACTGTGCCACTGTCCAATGAGGAGAGAGAGGGGGAGGGGCAAGACTGAGAATGAGGAAGAGAGGTTCCCCCACAGTAATACTGAATGGGGCAAATGTTATGGAGACTGATGCTGGAAACAATTTTAATGTCATACACAGGAAAAAAAAATATGGGGAAAAAATTATTCAAAGAAGTGTATAAAATATATTTCAATGGAATGTTTATTATTTACCTTTTATATTTTTGAAACATGTATAGAACGAAAAGATTAATAAATGGTAATAATTTAACACAGTTTGTGAAAAAGAGACTTGAAAACAGTTCTATTATTACAAGTATGAAGGTTTGAACGTGAATGCAACTCTTCTTCTTTAGATACTGATAGGATAAATAAAACAAGACCGATAAAATGATTAAATGAATCTAAAAAAAAAAAAAGAGACAAAATTACTGGGGGAACAAGCAAACAGATCAAATTTAAAGAGAAAAAAACAAAAACTCAATAAAAACATTAAAAGCTTATGCCAAAATTTTCAAAGTGTGTCCAGTCATTCTTTTTCAAGTGAATATCATTTTGTATGATGGAATTCTTTTGTTTGTTTGTTTGTTTGGGTTTTTTTTGGGGGGGGGGTCTGTGGTAAATTAGATAAATGTGGTCAAATGTGAAAGTTAAATCCAATAATAGAGAACTTTCTATCTCTGTCATATTTATAAGACGATAACCAAACAAACTCTTGTAATGGAGCAATGTTTAATGTTTATACAAAATGTGACCATGTAAACAAAAACACTTTCCTTGTGTAATATAACCTCAAGAGAATATACTTTGCTTTAGGTGACTACATACATTTTCAGACATGGGTTTAAGCCATACAGCCCAGCAGAGGGCGCTGTGGCCCACGGCATGAGGCTGAAGGAGCTCCGTTCAGCATAGATTCAGACGGTGATGAATGGATAGAGGGACAGGAACCCGCAGAGATAGAACACTAGAGGAGATATTGCATCATTATTTGAGAGGTAAATAGCTCCGCCATTTTACCTGGGTACAATCTACCTGCGGAATAACTAAAAGAATATGGACAGCAGCGATCATCTTTTATCATGTATCGTGCCCATTCTAGGATATCTCTATTGCATCGCATGTTGATTCTAGTGTTCTATCTCTACGCAGGAACTAATGTCAATTTGGGTTAAGAAGAAAGAAAAACAACACGACCGACACATTGTTAACTCGCCTGTTGTCCAGGGTAACCACACAAATCAGTTAAGGAAAAAAAAATACTCCACCAAACTAGAACCTTCCCTAACACAGAGAAACAAACTCTGGTCCTAATTCTGAAATTCTTATGTACGGTGGCAGCAAAAAGCCGGCGTACAGAGGCTCAGTGAAGGCGGTGTGGAAGGTGTACAGGTGGCTGGACGTTTCCGTGGAGACGCAATAGAAGGACAACGTGCCGGCTGACCAGTCCAAATACACCCCCACTCTGTCAGAGGCCACGGACGACGGGAGCGGACTCACAACTTCTCTCTTACCGCCATGGTGAGCGATGCAACGTTCCCTCAAAACTTCAAGAAACCACGACTTGTTGCTCTCTCCGAAGCGTTTTCCGTCCCCCTCCTCTAGTTTCCGGGGGACCCCTTTGTAGGACACACCTAAAGTGACGCTCCTCCCTCCCCACTCCACCTCCCAGTAACAGCGCCCCGTCAGAGACTCTTTGCACAGAACCTGGCCATGGTACTCAAACCTGTCGGGGTGGTCTGGGTACTTCACGTAGCCCCCACAGGCCCGTCTCCCCTCTTCAGACAGGCAGACATGGTGCTCCGCTGTGTTCAGGTCCAACCTGAGATCACAGGCGTCTGGGGAAAACAATATATAAACCCAAGACATGATATATAGATGAGTATGAACATAAGCATGAATATATAATACATTTGTATTATCATATATACATGGCACCACCAACTCAATTCAGACACTGAGAGATACATCTCAGACACATTTAAGCATCTTTGGGTTTCAGAAAAGTGGTTATTATCATATATATATATATACATATATATATCATATAATTATCATTATTATTATTATAATTGCTATTATTAGATATGAATAGATTCCTTAATTGAGGGTGGTCACACTCACATTTTCTCAGCAGCCAGTACTCCCCACAGTGGTCTATGCTGTGGAGATAACAGAAAAGACATGAAAGTGTGCATGTCAATGTGTGTGTGTGTGTTTTTGAGAGACAGCGCAGACGGAGTCTACTTACCGCAGAGTTGTGAGTGCCCAGTGTGGGCTCTCTAGTCCGTCAGAAAGCAGTTTGATCACAGGGAGTCCTGGGTGATTGTAGCTCAAGTCCAGCTCTCTCAGACGGGAGGGGTTGGACCTCAGGGCCGAGACCAGACAAGCACAACCCTCCTCCCCGATGCCACAGTTAGTAAGCCTGCAATGAGACCAACAACAGAGAAGCTATTCCTTGTATGAGGGTGTCTACCAGTGAGTTAGAGATGAAAACAAACATGCTCTCCACAGCACAAACACATTTGTTTGAGTAAATTGACCTCAGAGTCTCCATCTCACAGAGTTACCTTACCAAAGTCTCCAGTTTAGAGAGAAACCTCAGAGTCTCCAGTTTACAGAGATACCTCAGAGTCTCCATCTTACAGAGATTCTTTAGATTCTTCAGTAGAGAGTTGTTACCTCAGAGTTTCGAGTTTACAGAGAGGGTTCCCAAGTCCAGCCGAGAGCAGCTTCACCCCCGCGTCCAGCAAGGCGTTGTCCCTCAGGTCCAGTTCTCTCAGACGAGAGGGGCTGCACCTCAGAGCCGAGGCCAGAGCGTCACAGCCTTTCTCAGTGAGATTGCAACCACCGAGACTTAGGGAAGACAGGAAGAAGAAAAGCCAAAAAAATAAATAAATACGTAAATAATTTTTCAATTAAATGTTTTAAAAGAGGACCTTGAGTTTTTGGTTTGAATAGGTAGTTCACATAAAGTTGTCTGACACATTTTAACCTATCCATGTTTTGTGGCATATGTATATAACCAGGGCTCGACATTAACGGTTGCCTAGTTGGCAAACAGTTTTGAGGCAATGGCAACCCAATTTTAAGTGGTTGCCCATTTTGGCAACCACTTATATATATATTTTTATACCGTTTCAAAATGGATAGAATTATGCTAATCCTGCATTAAACAGTTATTTTATTATACAGCTAAAATACCATTCTCTCAATTAATGGCTTTTTCTCAAGTTCAGTCTCATGTGCGCAGTGCACAAGAAACATCCTGGTTAGGTTAGCTAACTTCAGTCCAGTCCATTTCAAAAAAAGTGTAAAACAAACGTTTGTGTAATTCAACCAAAAACCAACAAATTCGGTTATGTTGTGTCCAAGAAAGGTTATGTAGCCTTGAACATCGGATATTATTTGGTTCTGAAACAAAACAAGTTAAACAATGCATCCCACTCTTTAGTTGCATATTTGATCGCATAAACCATAATGAATATTATTTCTGATTGGACAGTGCATTGTCAGCCTAAACATGGTAGTAAAAATGCCTGTTTTGTATATTGAAAGTGTTGGTTTACATTTGCAAAGGACTGTATAGGCTAACTTAATTTCCCAGCCTTCTCTTTAGATTTTTTAAAAAGATCACATTGTTTTGTATGGTCCAATGTTTTTGTGGAAATGCCATTGTATGTGGTTTATATTTGTTGTGAGATTGCGAGCAACAGTAAAGCATCTAAAGTTACTAGCTGGTCAGGATAATGTAATTACGTTATTAATGTAGCTAACCTGAGTGACTCAGCGCTGATACACAAAATCACATAATTATCTACCTACATACATACAGGACATGACACTGTCTAAGATCTAAAACAGACTTAGTGTGCTGTCTGGTGATCAACAATCATTAATTATACATATAAATCTGACAATATGGCACGGCAACCACATTGTCTATTTGGGCAACTAAAACATGATTCATGGTTGCCCAGCCTGGCAACCACTTTTAAAAAACAAAAAAACACTGTATTTGATTGAAATAGACAGCAACACAGAAATTATAAAATTATGATTTAAAAAAAAAAAGTGTTAATGTGAATGGAGGGGGTAGTTGAACGTGCTGCATTCACTTTGCTTTGGTGCATGCTTTGACCACAGGCAGCAGCTTCAAGAGGCCTTCATCAGATTTAGAGTATCGCTTCAGGTCAAACTCCTGCAGGTCCTTCTCCAGCAACACGGCCACCAGAGCAGGCCACTGTTCAGGGACCAAATAGTCTGTGGAGAACGTTTCTGAGCTCTCATAGGTCCTCATATCCACCAGCAGAGACTCGTCTGGTAAAGCGCAAGAGAGAGGGAAATGAATAAGAGATGGATTGATGGATGGATGGTTGGATGGATGGCTGAAAGGATGGATGGCAATGTCAATGTTTTATTTGCCTGCTTACCAATTGTAGAGTTTGTTGAGTCTGCATAGGAAAACATGGAGAAACAGAAAAAGTATGTGACCTGTATAGTATCGCCTTCTTTATATGCCATTGTTAGAGCTATGATCAAATACTGAACATATTAGGTAAAGTCAAAGAAGCTAAATGTCTTACTTATCAAAAATCAAATACGATCGAGTAAAACACATTTACTCGTTTAAAATCAAACTATTAAAATGCGATTATTGACCTCAACAACTGCAAATATATTTGATTATTTATTATCAGGTGCGACAGTTTTTCGCACCTCCGCCAGGCATATTCGTAGAGACTGAACCCTTAAAATTGCAGCTGATAAAGTTGGTGGTTGCTAAGCTGCTTCCATCCGTAGCGACGAGGTGCTGGTGCACTGGTTCGGACCTGACCCGCGAGCTTGCGCTGGTTCTACCTGAAGTGGGGCCGTCTTCGGGGCTACAGCTCGCCATTGTAGATAACTATGCAAATATATAAACAGCAAATAGGCCTACTCAATAACGGTAGGTTAAAAAAGTTGTCGTAACGGTATACGAACGTTAGCTATACAAATCAAACGTAATATCCTAAAGCATTGCTGTGCTACGCATAGCATATAGCTATTAGCAAAATTACAGTGGAAGGCCTTCCCCCGTCCAAACCAAGATAAACGTACAGTAAACTAAGACAACTCCAACTTCGATATGACTAATGTGGAACTTTTTCACCTTGCAAATACATTGCACTTAAGACATAACTATTCTCGCAGACAAAGTCGGGGATGCGCATACTTACCAGATGTGTCTTATTCTAGTTATATTCGCAAACCTACACGCTATCTTTTAATTCAGACAGCTCAAAGTTTAATCTCCGTCTCATGTTCGAAAGACATGCTTGACCTGGAAGGAACTAACGTTTTTTGGGTGCATTTTTTAAAGTCATAGCGCACAAGGGTACGTCAAACCAACTAGCTATGTTACTAAAATACTTATTTTTACCTTCAGAATTAACAATATTTCTACATAAAAAAAATCTTTTGAACATGTATTTTTTGGTTATTTTTACGATGAGAAGGACCGGCAGTGACCAGCTGTGAAGATGACAGATGTTGTCCACATTAGCTACCGGCAGAGGAAGCTGTTCAGATTAGAATGGTAGGATGAGTTTATGTTCCGCTAAGGCAACCTCTCAAATAAATGGCAAACAAATATTCAGGCAACGTATGTTAGAGCAGTATGCTTACTTCAGAAATTGTGTGGACTGTTCTGATTCAAATGATTAGTTTAAAAATGCCACGACAGGAGTAGCAGAGGGAAAACGCAGATCCAAATCTATCCTTAACCCTATACATGCCAACTTGTAATGTGAACTTCAAGACAGTCCTGGATCAGACATAACAGTCAATAGGCTGTTCACTGCATTTTGTATTCCTTACAATTCTTTTTTTATGTATGCCCGTTTCAATCTATAAACTGCTGTATACATTGTGTATATGTAATATTAAGCATATGTCGAGTCGATGTGTCTAGTCCTCACATGTCTCATATCTATTTCATAGAGTAAACATCGATTGTTGCAGGATAATTGGCTAATTGTCTTCTTTTTAGCGATGAAGTAGTGGTACGGGTCAGTGATTTATAATTTCGTGAAGCATTCATTTCAACAAATCCATCCAGCACCTCTGAGAGTAGCGTACTCCACTGGGATTGTGTCAGTCATATCATATGCAGTATATTGTTTAGGCTGTAGGCCACTCAGCACTTTATCACATCAGAAGAAGGCTTCTCCAGAGCTGCTAAGGCTGATTAATAGCTACAGTAGGCCGCGTGTGTGTGTGTGTGTGTGTGTGTGTGTGTGTGTGTGTGTGTGAGAGAGAGTGTGTGTGTGTGTGTGTGCGTGTGTGTGTGAGTGTGTGTGTGTGTGTGTGTCTGCCTCAGTACATGTGACAGGGCTACGGAAAGATGCTCATCGACTTCAGTAAGTGTGTGAGTGTGTGTGTGTGCGCACAGATGTGTGTGTTTCATGAATTCAATAGTTCAACTACCAACACACTGGTTTGTGAACCCCTTCTTTTTCATGCCTGCACATACACCCAAGCCAATACTCTCCTACAGGAAGTTAAATTAAACTATTCAATCATTCGGTAAAGACGCAATTGTGTATTCATGCTGCAAAGCCCTCCAAAGTGCTTCTGAATGTTACAGAGGAAGCGTTTGTAATAAGATATGTCCTGAAGTGTTCACAGGCCTATCGTGCAGTCTGGTGTGTGTCACCTTGTTTGTATTTAGGTTGTTTCTTTCTGCTATATGTGTGATTTATGAACACTGGACAGGAAGAGTATCTAAAAAGCCCAAAGGGGCAGTGCTTTATTAGAAGCATGAATAAATCAAATAAAGCTATTAAAGAATCCCATCTTGAAAAGTATAAGCTTGTGCATTTTTTGTTACCATATATGATGGTAAAAAAATATTTTTTAAATAACACAATTAGCAGCCTTGATGCAGTCAAATTAGATTTTATAGCTCATAATTCAAACCGTATATAGCGTGATCTTTATAAAAAAATTTTTTGTCATTGTTCAAGTAATCAGTTATATTAACGCCTTAATATCGAATTACACTGTATCCTGGTCAATGCTGCTAGTAAAGGTATTGTCAAAATAAATTTCACCTTCATGGCCTTTCATTTACAAACAAAACCAATAAGCCAGGGAGGATATGAGTGTGTAGATAAAACGTTTGAAATGGTCTTTCTGACACAGGAGTAGGATGAATAGTAGTCTCTCTCTGATGTTCTTACGATCCGTCTTACACAATATGTGCTTATGTAACAATGCTTGGCCAGCGTTCAGCCTACAGCTTCAAAGTAAGGCTACTTCAGAAGAGACATTGGCGTAAAATAAATTACGTCATTTTGGGGGTAAATCTTTTTTTTTTTGTAACACCACCATACATACATTCATACAATTATTTTTACAATTCATTGACAGAAATGTGGTACTGAAGAGAGGAATGGCTCTGTCTGACAGGTATGAAGGGATGACGTCAAAAACAGAGATAGAGAAAGAGACTAGATTAAGAAAGAAATATAGGGTAAGAAAGAGAGAGGGAGAGGAGGGGGGGTGAGGATGGAGGGGGTCAGAGAACAGAGACAGAGAAATGAAAAACGGCTGATCAGACCAGACAAAGCCTGATTGAAGCGATGATCTAAAGAGATATGTGTGGGGGGAGGGAGAGGGGGGGGGGTCTAAGATTGGGGTGGAGTATCAATCTGATTTTATGTGTGTGGGGGGGGGGGCATCGAGAGAGTGTGAGGGAGGTAGGAGAGAAGAAGTAAGATGTCGATGGAGAGACACGGATATGGAGGGAAAGTAACATCAAGAGATCCAGCGGAAGAAAGAGAGAGAAACCAGCAAAAGCAGGAGAGGAAGATACCCAGAGAAAGAAAAAGAGAAAGAGGGAGTGAGGAAGAAAGAGAAAGCGAGAGAGTGAGTGAGAAGGAGTGAAAGAGGGAGTGAGAATGAAGGAGAGAAAGGGGGGGAGAAGGAGAGAGAGAGTGAGGAAAGAAGAAGAGAGAGAGGGAGTGAGAAAAAAGAGAGCAAGAGGGGGTGAGGAAGAAGGAGAGAGAGAGGGAGTGAGAAAGAGAGCTTTACTGAGGGTGTCATCAGACATCCCATAATGAAGAGTCCCTCTCATTTATCCTCATCACAGAAAAAAGGACAATTCTGTCAACTGACGACGGGAACCATCTGTGGCCTGTCTGTCTGAAACACACACACACACACACACATACTCAGTCACACACACACACACACACACACACACACACACTCAGTCACAAACACAAACACACACACACACGCACACATGTTCATCCCACCCAGACCAGTCAGCCTGGTCAGCTTCTGGCTTGCGGAGAATCATGGACGTGAGTTTGGTCAATGAGAGGATGCTCATGTTTTCTGGAGGCAAAAGTCTTTAGACAAAATATCCCGTGTGACAATGTTCTGAAGTGGCACTAATGATTCCTAATTTTCATTTATATACTGGAAAGGTAATTTTTTGATTGGTAAATACATATATTTTCCTGTATGTTTTTTTTTCTTATTTATAATATTATTGTAATTGTATGTTGCATTCTTAATCATTTGTTTTGTTCATACACAGACACACACACACACACACACACACACACACACACTCGCACACACATACTCAGTCACACACCCACACACACACACACACACACACACACATACTCATTCACACACAGACAGACACACAGAATGAGAGAGAGAGAGAGAGAGATGGAGTGAAGATTGAAGATCAAAACATTTGGTTTTGATAGAAATTAAGATCAGAGGCATTCCTTAGCACTTTATATCTACTGTACTGTGTCAGTGTGTGTGTGTGTGTGTGTGTGTTTTTTTTGTCTGTGTGTATTTATGTGTGTGTGTGTGTGTGTGTGTGTGTTTGTGTGTGCGTGTGTGTGACTGAGTGTGTGTGTGTGTGTGTGTGTGTGTTTGTGCCCGTCTTAAGACCACCTCACTGAGTCGGATGTCGTTGCGTTCCGTCAGCGTGAAAAAGGTCCATTTTGTTACGAGAGTAACAGACGTTCTCCACAACCGCACACCTGCAGAGAAAAGACAAGCGCTCACCAAGCTAAGAGAGAGGAAGCAGAGTGCAAGTGTCTAGTAAAATCGTTTATTTACTAACCCAATGCTGCAAAGTTATAGTGCAATCGTTTAATATACTAACCCAATGCAGCAAAGTTAGAGTATAATCGTTTAATATACTAACCCAATGCTGCAAAGTTATAGTATAATCGTTTAATATACTAACCCAATGCTGCAAAGTTATAGTGCAATCGTTTATTATACTAACCCAATGCAGCATAGTTATAGTACAATCGTTTGATATAACTAACCCAATGCTGCAAAGTTATTGTACAATCGTGTAACATACTAACCCAATGCAGCAAAGTTATAGTACAATCGTGTATATACTAACCCAATGCTGTAAAGTTATAGTATAATCGTTTAAAATACTAACCCAATGCAGCATAGTTATAGTATAATCGTTCAATATACAAACCCAATGCAGCAAAGTTATAGTATAATTGTTTAATATACTAACCCGATGCTGCATAGTTGTAGTATAATTGTTTAATATACTTACCCAATGCTGCTAAGTTATAGTATAATCGTTTAATATACTAAGCCAATGCTGCAAAGTTATAGTACACTTGTTTAATATACTAACCCAATGCAGAAAAGTTATAGTACAATCTTCTAATATACTAACCCAATGCAGCAAAGATATAGTATAATTGTTTAATATACTAAGCCAATGCTGCAAAGTTATAGTATAATCGTTTAATATACTAAGCCAATGCAGCAAAGTTATAGTATAATCATTTAATATACAATCCCAATGCAGCATAGTTATAGTATAATCGTTGAATATACAATCCCAATGCGGCATAGTTATAGCATAATCGTTTAATATACTAACTCAATGCAGCATAGTTATAGTATAATCGTTTAATATACTATCCCAATGCAGCATAGTTATAGTATAATCGTTTAATATACTAACCCAATGCAGCAAAGTTATAGTATAATCGTTTAATATACTAACCCAATGCAGCAAAGTTATAGTATAATCGTTTAATATACTAACCCAATGCAGCAAAGTTGAATCTGATCCTGTATCAGCCTTACAGTCAAGTGGTTGGGTGGTGGGTTTTACTGTGTTTTTACTGTTTATGTAAAACAACCATGCCAATCACCTTAACCTTTCATCAACCTCAACGTCAGCCGTCGTTACGTCGGTCACGTTAAAAGTTTCCAGCTGCCATGCCCATCCAGTCAGTTTGCGGCTAAGTGTAGTGGAGCCTAATGAAGTACTTTAAACCAAAACGATTTTCAATTCAGCAAACAAAAACACTCAAGGCAGCAGATAAATCAAGGCTAATGCACCCAAGGAACATCACCTGCTTGACCTGCCTGACACTGATTGTGTGCAGCTTGTTTCCTCTAAAAAGCCTTCACTGTTGTTGTTGTTTTGAAACTTTACGGCGGTTTGGATCACCGGTGAGGTTTGGGTAAGAAATGGGATTTTCTTTTCTGCTTGTTTTATACAGTCATTCCTTTTGTTGAGTGGAAACGGAAACGAACTGTTGATGAGCATGTGCAACTTTAGAAACGGAGAGCAAAAGAAAGAAAGAAAGAAAGAAAGAAAGAAAGAAAGAAAGGAAAAGCAAATAAAAGAGATTACAAGTTTCAAACGTAAAAACTGTCCTGATTTTCAATTGACGCTGATTGTTTCAAAAGGTGTGTGATTACAGGGTTATTGGTTTGAACCCCCCGGGGTCGGCCGGAGGTCAACCCCAGAGCCAGGCACGTCTCACAAAAGGACAGAAATGACCTCTGTCATACGGGGAGCGTCCCTGTGATTCACCTTCATCCTCTAACAGGACTTTGATGAGGGACGCCTTTGCACACTACATGGAAATAGTACTGATTGGACTGCAGACAGTAGAACTCAGTCAGTGGAATGGGAAAAAGAGAGAGAGAGAGGGAGAGAGAGAGAGAGAGATAGAGAGAGATAGAGACAGAGATAGAGAGAGAGATGTGTGTGTGCTACGCTGACCCGGTCATTGTCCTTCAGCAGATTTGTTTCTTTGATTTGTCTTTTTGAATAGACTGTAATAGAAATCTCCTACAAGACCACGCCTGAAAACGTCCACTGTAAGTTTAATAGTGAATAAGAAATCAACAAATGGCTGTTTTGTTTCACTTTTGTTCCTCTGTAGTTCCATTGTAATGAAATACTAGTCTCATGTTTTAAAACAAATGTACATTTATTGATAATAATAATACTACTACTACTACTACTACTACTAATAATAATAATAATGATAATACATTTCTTTATATAGAACTTTTGAGTACAAATGTTACAAAGTGCTTTGTGTGAACAAAACAATGATTAAGAATGCTACATACGATTACAGTAATATTATAAATAAGAAAAAAAACAAAAACAGGAAAATATATGTATTTACTAATCAAAAAATTAGCTTTCCAGTATATAAATGAAAATTAGTGCTACTTCAGAACATTGTCACACGGGACATTTTATCTAAAGACTTTTGCCTCCAGAAAACATGTGCATCCTCCATGTGCGTGTGTGTGTGTGTGTGTGTGTGTGTGTGTGCACGCGTCCGTGTGTGTGTGCGTGTGTGTGTGTGTGTGCATGCGTCCGTGCGTGCGTGAGTGTGTGTGTGAATGTGTATGTGTGTGTGTGTGTGTTTGTGTGTGTGTGGCTAAAAGGGTTAGAAGTCTAATTTCACCCACACCCATCTTTTGCTCTGACCTCCAAAGCACCATGGGAAGATGGATCTGTGAAGGAGGGGGTGCAGGTGGTCACGACGGAGAGAAATAGACAGACGAGACGCAGCAGGAGAATGAGGAGGAGGTGGAAGAAGAGGAGATGGATGAGGAGGAGGAGATAGAGGAGGAAGAGCTAGACGAGGAAGAGGGGGATGAGGAAGAGGAGATGGATGAGGAAGAGGAGGAAAAGGAGATAGATGAGGACGAGGAGATAGAGGAGGAGGAGGAGGAGATCGATGAGTAGGAGGAGGAAGCGGAGACAGATGAGGACGAAATAGATGAGGAAAAGGAGGAATGAGGAGGAGAAGGATGAGGAAGAGGAGGAAGAGGAGACAGATGAGGAGATAGGTGAGGAGGAGGAGGAGGAGGAGGAGGAGGAGGAAAGGGAGATGAGGAGGTGAAGGAAGAGGGAGAATAGAAGGGAACCGGCCAGGTTAATATTGAAGTATGGAAGAGACACATGAATATGTCTGCAATAAATCCCACAGGCTGATTACACAGGGCTGTTTCTTGTCTTGTGGAAGTTTGTGTCTTAGTGTGTGTGTGTGTGTGTGTGTGTGTGTGTGTGTTTGTGTCCGTGTGTGTGTGCGTTAGTGTCCGTGCTTGTGTGTGTTTGTGTGGGTGTGTGAACTTACCGATGAAATAGCTGCTTCCGTGCAAAATGTATCACCACACTGATGCATTTTCATTTGTGTGTCATCAGCTAAGGCCATGCTGTCAGATTGGGTGCTATGTGCGTGCCGCATGTTGTGCCCGCGCCAGCGAGCGCGTGCGTGTTTGCTGGCGTGTATACACAGACTGAAGCTCAAGGGACTCAACGGCGCACTAATAAAACAAAGGAGTTTTAAACAAGGCTCATTCATCATGTTTGGGAAACGATCATATGGCGTTGACACATCTTCTTATCCATCCACCCCCGGATTCGCAACGCACCGGAGCATGCGTCAGTCAATACTTTATCCTACTACGAGTGGAGAAAGGGACCTTGGACATGAAGAGGAAATTGGGGAGGGGCAAGGCACTGAAAGAAAGAGTATAAAAGAAGAGCTCTCCTTAGAAGACGTGACACTTAAGACAGTAGGTTCAATTGACACCTGCATGTATTTGGCTCGCAAGAACAACGATTCAAATAAAAACTTTTTTTTTTTCATTTTATTCAAAATTTTTGTTTCTCTGATTTTGCGCAGATGGAAGTTTTGAAGTTTGCCGTGTTGTTGGTGGCGATGTTTGCCCAGGTGAATTTAGCCGGTGGGTCCCCTTTGTCCAGTGAGGAAGACGGAGATGTTTGGACGGTTGAAAACTGGCAGGTAAATTGGAACTAATCGCCCGCTTGGATTTCAGCACCTCGGAAAGCAACAAAGTTTTCATTTAGTTTTATATATATTTATTTATATATATATATATTTATTTATTTATTTTTACTGGAAAGTTATTTACTCAAAAATGACCTATTCGGGTCTCGTCTTCTATAATTAGTAAAGCCTTGATGTTTCATATTTTAAACATTGTTGAAGAGAAACGCGCTAAATGCGCATGCCTGCTTTAGGAACCATGGACAGCGATATGTCTTCGGTTTGATCAGACAACCTTATAAGCTTATTTTGTTCCTTTGAATACCGTTCTTTTATAATCCTATTTGTGTGCGTATGTGTATATATGTGTGCACGTGTGTGCGTGTCTCCCTGTGTGTAGGGTTACCCTGCGGAGAGAGGAATAGCTATCCGTCTTGCAGACCTTATGAAGAGATCCAAAACGCAGCAGTTCCATGGGCTGATGGGGAGAAGCACAAGTAACCCAATGCCACATTCAAACAGATGTACACCTCACTGAAGTGAAAGGTTACAGCACGGTATCAACCATTTTGTTTGAATCAAAACATTTTAATTTCATTAACATATAATTTCTTAATTGCAGGGGTCCTACCTGTGAGAGTGGGCAGGAAAAGTACGGTTTTTATTTGACTTTTCCAACTATTCATGCTATTGAAAATGATATATAAAAATATTCTACATTCATGAAAATTGTATTTGTTGAATATTCTGTGTTGCTTGAACTGTGTAGGAAATAAAGGCGAAGTGTTTGTTGGACTGATGGGCAAAAGAAGTTCAAGTGGAGGTATGGTCAAACGACACATTTTTATCATCGTCTTCATCATAATTTTCCATCGAGAACTGGCCTGATACTGTCTTTCATCCGTTCCCGTCCTCTTCGCTTACCTCCGGCGAAAGGCGAAATGGCTGCAATCGAGCCGTCTGCAATCCTCAATCCATTCTCCAAACACTGAATATTCTTTGTTATGTCAGAACTTTGTGTCAGAGAGTAATGAAGAGATGAAAAAAAGATAGTTATTAAGGGTTGTGGGTGCCGCTTAGCGCTGCGGTTGGGGTTGGCGGGATGGGGGAGAGGGCGAGGAGGCCAAGGACATTTCCGTTCTAAATGCTGCATTCCATTTCTTTCTTTTTTTTTCTTTTTACAGAGACAGCGGAACAATGGAACAAGTCTGATTTCTACTAAAGATGGCCCCCCGCCCCCCCTCCCTCTATAACCCCACCCAAAGAAAACCCACTTTCACTTATCACTTCCGTATATAATGACTTCCTGAGCTGATTTACTGCAGTTCAGAGAAGCTGTCAATGTATCAAGTCTGTATCAATGTATCACTGTATTTTTACAAAAGGCAAAGTTTAGCAAATTTCATGTATGAGCTAGCAGTCCCTTCTGTCTGAACATTCTCTGACAACATGTATCAGATTTGAACACTACAGCATTTATCCAACGTGACCAAATTCAATGTCTACTATTCAGATTATGTTTGTGCCACTGAATCTAAGTGTGTAGCTCAATACTCATAACACATGCAGCTCCAATCACCTCTGCTAGGCCAAAAGGGTGCACTTGAAGAAAATAAATTAGGCTGTAATGCTGTGGTGGTTTACTCAATAAAAACCTAATTTTGTTCAAACCAGCGAGCTGATATATGCTTTTCATTTCAATCTCCTTGGATTAAAGCCACAGGAGCTCGAGCTCTTAATGTTGTTTTCTTTCTAACGGACCGTAAATAGTTTCTGCCAAGTCCTTTGAACTTACTCTAAAGGGAGACCTTAAAGGTCTAAGACAGATCATGCGTTGTTTTTTTCTCTTTGTCCGGCGAGCGCCACGGGGGGCTTGTAAAAACAGCCAACCGCGGCATGCAGTGGTCTGCACAAGAGACTTCAGTAAACTGTGTTGTCAGGTAAAGAGAGGGAGGAAAGGATGGGCGACAAAAAACGAAATCCGATTATTTCTTCCACTTGTTCATTGACAATGTCTGAACACTTTTATAACAAGACCCATCGGCAGAGAGAAACCTCAGACCAACCACCACTTGTTGAACAGAGTCTGTTTATTTGAGCAGAGGAAGCGATATCACAGAATATCAACATGGCATGATTCAGACATCACAAAGCAGCCCAGGGGGACTATCTGTCAGTTTATGGAACAAATGGAATTATGAATATCGTTTTGTATCATTTTACTGTTTCCATGGTATTCCATATTTACACCGAAGCTTCTATAGAACCAGTGGTGATTCTACAGCAGTGTCACCATAACAGAGAGAGAGAGAGAGAGAGAGAGACTCACAACAAAATATTTTAGGAGAAGGCAAATAGAGGTCCAACGTAAAAGTATGGTAGGTAACAGGATACAAAATGGACGACAACTGAGTTGTCTTGGCAAGGGTAGCTAAAGTCTTCTACATTCTGCTTCCAGAATGATTGAAAGGTTAAAACAAAAGAGAATCGTAAAGTGCCTTTGTGAAATTAAAAGAACAAATGAAAAGACTCTACATACAACTAACAGTCATATAAAATTAGCATTGTCACTCCCTACTCCCCAAACAGCATAAGTGCTAAGAGTAATTAAACAGAGCACATCAAATCCGTAAACATGTTTTGGAGAACTACTGTTCAAGCAAAAACAATTGACTAAAGACCGAAAATTTGAAATTAATAGCTCAAATGTAATACTCTGCATTGTGCCACAGACTAAATACAGTTTCCCTCAGATTCAGAACTTTTTTCTCACCTGCAGGCAAACATACATTCGTAAAGAACAAATATGAAAATTTGAAATCATAAACATCAAACCAAACCAAGCAATCTATCGAAATTTCAAAAACAAAACAAATAAAGATTAAGAAAAGCACAAACACACAAAAAACTGACCAATCTTTGTTTGGGAAGGCAATTTCATTTGAACAATTTCCTATTGTAACTGACATTCCTGTTTACAAAAACACATTAATAGTCCAAACCGAACTTACAGTTCCATATAATTGGCAGCGAATTAGATTCAACTCCCACATCTAGTCAAAAACAGAAAAAGGCTTTCCTCTCTGTAGGAATGTATTTTCCCCAACCATTTTGTCAATTTTGTACAGGATTAAAATAGCTGGCGTTGACAAAGGCTTGACCACACTGTTGCTTTGTCTACTAATTGTTGGAGGTATTTGCTTGTTTAGTATTTTATAAAGATATTCTCTGTGAAATAGGACTAAAATCTTTTTTTTTTCTGACTACTGCAAGGAAACCAGTCCTGCACACTCTTCTGAAAATACTTTTTCTTGTAAGGCAAAGCTAGGTACCATAACATATTTTAAATCAACAGGGCGTTTGAACACTTTCATTAAAATCACAAGTTGACCCTCGACTAACAACATCTTACACTCGTTTCACTCAAAAGACTTAAAAACAGAGTCAAAAAAAAAAAGAAAAAGTAACAACAAAGCAACAGTTGAATTAAAACAGTGGCAAAACCAAAGAGGTAGAAAAAGAGAATGTTAAGATAGAAAAAGAAGAAAAAAAAACCCACACGGTCAACAGTCACTCCCTCTTGAACATGTTATCATTATTTGTCACCTGCACTGTCTGTTACATTTTGAGCGTAAACTAGCTGCTAAGGGTGTTTGCAACCATCTCTGCTGCTTGAACGTGTTACAATCCAATGTGGACGTGAAATCCGCTGACTCCAAAGTATTTATTTGATCTTACTGATTTTAAGTTATCGTCACCCAATTCAAGTTGTCAAAAATGTTGTATAAGTGACAAAATACAAAAATTACATCCCACCTGGGAAGAACTTCCAGTTAATATGCTTTTATATATTTAAAAGGCAAAAAGAGCATTTCTTTTAAGATTGTCAGATCATTGAGCCCCCAACAAGTGGGCAGCTTCCACATCACAGTCCTCCCTGTATCACTTTAGTGTTGCCTAATATGTCAATGGCAGCTCTAGTTTCCTGTTTAGTGATTGGTCACCTACCTCAACACTGCTATGCTGAGCTGTTTCCATCATATGAAAGCTACTACTATTCTTGCAGGTTTACAAATCTGGTCTGGACTCAAAACACCTGCTATCAACATTCATAAAAAATTATAATAATACTTTTAATTTGCATACATAATATATAATATAATTTTAAGTAATAAGTTTTAAATCAACTTATTTAATCAATTATATATGGACCAGTTTAACAACTCAGAAAGAGCATAATCCACTGCTGCTGTTTTTGACAACCGAGGACTCAAACTACTGTAAGCTGAATACTACTATCCTAACCTAAACTATTACGTCTTATACTGTATATTTTTCGTTAGTCCCATAATTTGTCTAAAAAGTATGCAAACATGTCACAGAGCGATGACTCGAAGTACGTAAGTAGGCGTTGGACAAGAAAGACTAGGTTGATATACCAGACGTTGAATCCGAGTCGCGCGTCCGACTGGGGTGTCTGACACGATTAGGTGCTCTGACACATGAGTGCTAACAGCCAATAGGAGGAGAGGAGCTAAAAGGTGGGTTGTGATGAGGGGGCGTTGATAGTTTGTGTTGAAGTCGGTGGGAACCACAGGAGGAGTGTGTGCGTTTGTGAGTGTGTGAAGGTGCTTAAAGTGTGTTGTGAGTTGGTTTGTGTGTGTATTAGAGCATCTGTGTGTGTGTGTGTGTGTGTGTGTAATAATATTAGTGTGTATTTGAGGGCTTAGGCAATTCTACGTCCCTTTAGGTGGCGTCCATTTTAAGGCTGTGGGGTCGATGGTCTTGCTGCTCCCGCGTTTGGTCTCCTTGGCCTTCCAGTCATCAATAAGGTCCTGGCAGATAAAATAAACACTATTTAGCATTTCATCAATAAGGTCCTGGCAGATACAAAAACACTGTTTAGCATGCTAGGCTATAAACTACTAAGATATACATCGGACTAGCATGTTAGCATGCTAGGCTTCAAGAAAAACCTACTATAGTGGACACAGTAGAATGTTAGCATGCTAGGCTACAAATGGCTACAAATAACAACTACTTTAGTGTACCCAATATAATCTTCTCATGCTAGGTTACAAACTGCTGAGCTAAATCTATAATAATGGCCCCAATAGACTGCTAGCTTTACAGTTTGTGGCCTAGCATGCTAACAGTCTAGTGGGTCCATTATTATAGAGCTAGATTTACTGTTTGTAGCCTAGCCTAGCATGCTAAGTCGATAATATTGGACACGGTTGAATGTTAGCTAGCTAGGTTTATATCACTGAGCTAAGTTTAATAGTGGAGACTGTAAGATTTTCAACAAATGATGAGTTCAAAGTTCAGGGGTTGTGAGTCGTACCTGTCTCTTTAAGACAAGGTGCTTGCCCTTCCAGTACTTGAGCATTTGAAGAGACTGCAGGGTGCTGACAATGTCCACCGGGTTGACCGCTGTCTCCTGGCTGATTTCTGTGGTACAGAAGAGTCAGAGCAATCGAGTTAGATCTCCTGAGCTTTAGAATCAGAACAGTGAGCATTAGAACGGTCAAAACCACTCAGCTTTAGAATCAGCACAGTGAGAATTACAACTGTCAAAACCACTCAGCTCTAGAATCAGAACAGTGAGAATTACGAAAATGACTGATTTAATGTTCATACTGCCAAACCTGTTCTAAATGGAACATTAGGAAAACTATAGTCACAACCAAGGGCACTTGATTTCAAACCATAAAACGACGATAGGATCAACAGATCTATTGGTTGTTATGAGTCTTTACACTTATCTCTATTGTTTAGAGGTTTAGTGGCTGACATCGCCGTCTATAGATAAACATCTTTCATTTCCTTCGCCTTCAGCCGAGTCACAGCGGCATCCCGTCTCCACGACAACAAAGACTGAGACGGGCTACATCAACGTTACCTGTTTTACTTTGTGATCAGTTCAGATTCTGTTCTGAGTTCAGTATTTATCTCAATCCTAGAAGTGGTATCTATACAGTAATCCAGTAACATAAGTTAATACAAGGTCAAAGTATATAAAATATTATATTTTAATATTATTATGCTTTGAAAGCCAAAGTCTGAAAAAAATGCAGGAAGTTGAGAGAGACATGGCTGAAGTTATACTGCCTCTTACGACCCTCTTTACCATCACCTTACCCAGAAAACAGAGAAATGGCTTAAGTTATACTGCCTCTTACGACCCTCTTTACCATCACCTTACCCAGAAAACAGAGACATGGCTGAAGTTATACTGCCTCTTACGACCCTCTTTACCATCACTTTACCCAGAAAACATCCCATGACAGGAGGTCAGGTAAAGAGGAAAAAAAGACAAATGTGCCTGACCACGAAAAAATGAAAACGGTCACCATTTTGTTTTCTTTACAAGCTCTA
>JAVQIZ010218673.1:0-12605 GCA_036023535.2 Galaxias brevipinnis | reverse complement strand
TATTATTATTATTATTATTATTAATAATAATAGATTGCATTTATCTAGCACATTTCTAGACACCCAAAGTGCTTTACACTGATCAGTGGTCAGTAATAACTCTAAGCTTTGTATTTTCTAAGTATTGTCAGTTGTTCTTTATCATATCAGCCTACCTACTGAGGGGTGTAGTATTTATCTATCATAATAGTTTTAGTGCTTGGCGTAGACAATCCTTTAAACAAAATATAAGACTGTAAAACAAGGTAAAAGCAGCAGGTTTAGACTTACGGGTAACAGAGGAAGAGCAGGCTAAGGACTGAGTAGCTCCTGAACAGGTATATCAGGGAGCGACACAGACTCCACCCGGTCAGGGTGAGCACGACAAAGCGTGCCATCACTAGGAAGATGGAGTGGGGGAAGGACAGCTTGCCGCTCTGCGACGCCTGCCATATGGAGACACGAGAGAGAGAGAGAGAGGTTGGTAAAATTAAGACAATTCCCCTTTGGCTGAGAGACACTAGCTTTGTACATGTCTGTCAGTACATGAGTGCTGTAGTTGTTTTCAAGGAAGAAACGTAATGCAGAAATGTAGTTCTATAGTTACTATGGTAACCACTTATTTCAGAATCTAAAAGAGGCAGCACTCTTAAGAGATGCACTCCTTAGGCAGAGCTGGAAAGAAAAAAAACATTGAGTTCTGACCTCTTTGACGATGGCCGCAATCAACCTCCGTGCCAGCACGATGATGGTGAACACCAGCAAGTTGTAGTCTATGAGGTGGAAGTTCTGGAAATGATATAAATCTCACTTTAGGTCAACTCTCCAAAAGCAATATTTTCTACCCCAAAGACCAATACTGTGCATTGATATGCAAACTTTTGTGAAACTTGAGAGTAAGCATGTGCGCAAGTCTCTGACATTTTCCTTTATGTTACCATGTTGGCCGAATGTATAAAACGGATTAGATTTAATCCCCTGTCAATGACTTAACCAAAGTATGCAATAATAGACCAGATATCAAACGTAATGATTTGTGCTACTAAGATTAGCTGTCACAACCTTGATGGAGCATGGCAAACACGCGCAGGGAAGAGTTAATGGACTTCCTCTGATAAAGTAAACAACAATCACCTTAAACTAACGCTGCTGCCACTGATAAAATCCGGACTGCAAGACAACTTAATACTGACCACTGTGCGTGTGAGTGTGAGAGATGCGGTAACACTCACTAGAGAGGTATGTGAGGGAGGGTGTGACGGAGGGTACCACCACACGGTTTTGTAGATGTTGACATAGTGTACGAAAAGGGCGATGAGGTGGCAGAAGAAAAGGTGCAGCTCAAACAGAACGCTGCGCTCCATGGAGAGCTCAGGGATCTTACAGTGCTTTAGGGGAACAACTGTCTGGGCAGCTAGGGGAGGGCTGGATATTCCTGTCCCAGAGCCATTCCTACAAAACACACACACACACACACACAAACACAAATTAAGAGGAAAACTTTGAGCGATGACAATATTGAAACACCACTCATGATTTCTTTTTATTCTTTAACAGTACTGCAAAGTGCACCCACACCCACAGTCCTCACCTCGTCCGTGAGCGAACCCCTGTGACTGGGGAGCTAGTGGAGTGGTTGCCATTGCCAACAGAGCCAGGCTCACTGCTGAGTGGAGACCTACAGTAGGCGGTGCGGTTTGCTCCTCTCCGACCCCCTGCCATAACCACAGTCTCAACTCTCTCAGCAGACTCCTAATAGCAGATAGCAGGAACGGATTACTATTTGAATTAATTAGCCTACTTGTAAAGACGATTTCATTACAATAATTACTGCTCATTGATTGGTACTGTTTATTGCAGTAAGTATGTACTAATACGTAAAGATTAAGCCCCAAGTGAGGAGGTTCTGGGTACAAATAACAGCCCTCGAGTTAATTCTTTTTATTTATTTATTTTATTTTATATTTTATTTTATTTCAACAATACTGCATTTTATAATTCATGTATTTTCTTGGGTGAATTCAAAGACTGCATGTCCAGGCTAGTACCTTTCCGTTTTGGCAAGCCTGTGCAAGCCCAGATCACGCTATTCTTCTCGGTTTGGTGCTACAGCTAAATAAGTTAATGTTACTACCAACATCACAACACCTCATCAGAAGTAACCAAGTTTTGCGGAAGCTGCTAGCTCACTTAGCTTAATAGTGGTTGCATCATTGTGGATTTTTAAGTAAAGTATATTTCTTGGTGCATATTTTAGTTGCAAGCTTGCAGTGCACATGCCTTCTGTGCCAAATCAACCACCGACCAAAGTTTTTCCGCCAAGACTGCCAAACCCATGCTCGACAACATACAAAAACTGCGGCCTACCTAGAAACAGTAAGCTAGCTTGATAGCTTATGCCAACCACCATCAACACTGTACAGCTAGCCACCAATAATAAAATATATTGTAGGGCTTACCGAGGTAACGCTGAGTTCAGACAGACAGCTTATACCAAATACAACTATAGAGCATAGACCAGAAATTTAAGCACAACTGACAATCGGAGCTTTGATTTACATAATAGAGCTCGTTTCATTATAATTTGCGATGGCAACGTTCATCATTGTTGATGTGAACTAGCAAGCGCTGTATGCGCACGGAGGCGCGGTGGTAGGGGAGGAGTAATTATTATTTAAAGGGAAACTTCTCTTATCTATAACAAACTACGACTGCATTTGATAGTCCGCTGAAACAGGTAGAGTATACAATAAAAAGTCTAAGAGTTTTAGAAATGGGGATCTTGATCTTTTATAGGCTGCAATGAAACTTAAGTGAGAAATCATACAGGCCTCTGCATACAACTGCATGCAAGCAGGATACGAAGACGTAACTGCTGATGTCAAATGACCCAGAATAAATCTAGTGGTGGTGTAGATCTATTCTCATAGAGTTTTGGCCCAGAGTAAAATAATGAGCCAAGTTTTATTTATTTTTATTTTGGACTTGCCCACTTATAAAAAAGCAGACTTCCAATAATTATTTTCTAGACATTTGCAAAGTTCATAGAAAAAAGGGAAGACTACATAACCCCAAATGCAGCAAGACCTGTTCAATTTAATTGTTAAAAATAAGGACTTGAGATTATATTAAATATAAAACTTTATTACAAATGGTATTAAAAATAACATACATAAGGCCAACAATTTTTATTTTAACGTCTTGACTTAAAAGTATTCCTTAAAAAAAAAAAAATATCTAACATAAAAATTAAGCTTAAATTAAACAAATACAAAAAGGCAAACGTTCACTAATTGATTTGAAAGCCTTGAACACTATTCTGAAAAGGCAATTTAATCCCACATGAATCTCAAAGTAAACAGTACCATACACCCTCAGACAGATGGAAAGACTTCCGCATGTTAGTGTGCTAATGTCCTAAGGAAAGTACATTAAATCAGAAGTAAGTAGACCAATATCTCTGAACTGAGGGAGAAAGACTATATTCTTACAAACGTCTGATAAGGCCTTCACAAAGAAGTCACCAGGGTGACTTGTACAAAATTGTTCCAAAGCCAGGAGACAGCAGGCAGCCCAACATCATAGGTCCATTGCTGTTCTTAAGGTCTCTGTGGTTGGGGCCTAAGAAGAAGCAAGGCAAGATCACATTCTTTACAAACTCAAAGTACAAGGAAGGCAGAAAAGTTTAGAATACAAATCCTAAGAGTAGGGCTGAACAACAATTAGAAAGGCTATCAATGAACTAGAAGGTTAGTATCAAACACATTAATCATGCATAAGAACCTTCTACTTCTACTGCACTCACTGCTCTAAATGCCCATCTCATTAAGCCAACAATAGATCAAGGTAAAGAAAAAGCAATAAATAACACTTGTTTATGTAGTCCCAAAACTTTGCCAAATTACAGAAGGCTGAGTAAGTCAACATTGGCTGTTGATTTCAATTGATCACGTTACTCTGGTTCTTGGTTTTAACACTTGATTGCTCCCCTCTAGTATTGTGTTTTAAAAAAAAAACAAATCAATTAGTTGATGCTAGTTGTGTTCCAAAATTAAGGGTGAGTCCACTAATCAGCATTTCAAAAAAGTTCAGTCTAGCACCATTTCTACTTTGAAAAAGGAGGAACATTTATAGTATCTTCCAAGTGAGGGGAAAACAACTGCATACCATTTTAAAGCATGATTCCCATTACTCAACATATTAAACAGAATGTTTGTTATGCAAATATTCCACGCAACAGATTGTGGAAGGCCTATTGTAAAACTTGATATAAAAAAGAACAACTCTGTAAAAACTCACCGCAAGGCTCCCCTGCCAGCACAGCTAGTACACAGCTACTCCACACCACCTAGTGCAGACAGACCACGATGTAGTCACCCTGGAACAGAGACATTAATGAAACCCTGGACTCAACAATCTCTACAACTTTACAGTACAGCACTCATGCAATATTAACGTTAAGTATCATGCAACTCCAGCTGAAGTTGAGTAATTTTTTTTAAACTACATTTATTATTCTTTATTTTTAGCATTATTCTACAAATTGCTAGAGGGACGGATATTTGCACTGTAGTATTGGTGAATAAAAAGATGGGACCATTGTTTCCTTTTGAGCAAAAGTTGCATTACAGCCATGTTTTGTACAGTTTGTATTTTGTGCTTTATAGTTTGCAGGAGATTTTGTACTTGACACTTTTGATAACAGGTTTTGAATGACTTGCAATATCTAGCATTTTGAAACAGAATAAAACCAAATGAAGTCTCATATGAATGGTGGGGTTAGTTTTACCTTCTGGCGGCGATCTTTTGGCTTTTAGCATCCTCTCCTCTGCCCTTTGTTTCTTTTTTTTTAAACAGCCAGCATGACTTTGAGGCAAAGTCAAGTAAGATCCCTGCAAGCTTGATTTGAAATACTGTCGAAATTCAGTTATTTCAAATGTCTGAAGATACAAAGCTCACGGAGGGACTTAGAACATTTACTACTGATCGATTGACGACAAATAAGACATGTTCAAGCACTATCATTCTCAAACGTCAAACAAGTATTTGGCAATACATTACCTTAAGAATGATCTCATCTTTATTTTGAGGGAGACATAACTGAGGTCTTTCTAGATAGGTTTTAATACACAGAAGAGGATGAGCTATTGAATAACAATAGAGCAGTTTGATCTTGTATGGACATACAATCGAAAACTCGTTTCATAAGTAGGAACTTTAGAAAGAGAATCAATCTCAATTGAAATAATTCATCTAACAACAAACGCAACAAAAAACATTTTAAGGTCGATTAAAAAGAAATTAGGCTTTATTGAAACAACGAACTGCAGCAAAACATTTTTGTGATATATTTAGTATCCTATTTAGGCAAGAGTACAGAAGCAGTATGCATTTTAGAGACGTCACAGCTTTGGAGATCATAGCTATACACTTGTCCTATGGTTATGTACATTATATTGAGTCAGCTGCAGTTTTGCTACAGACTGGAATACAGACTGGATGGACCACTCTGTAAACCTTCAGTGTTAGAAACAAATAGAGGATCCCAAATGGTGATCCTAGAGGCAAAATCTGCCTAAATGCGAAAGAAAGCCAATCGAAATGGTAACAAATCCAAGAGGCTGTATGATTTTTGTTAGTTTGATATTTTAGCACTTTGTTCCATAATTTTTTTTTTGTTTGGATACACCCAAAACGCAGGTACTCTAAGGATTTTTTTCACTAAACATTTGAAAACTGTATTTTGGTCCGTTTTCTTATTTTCTCAATTGATGCCATATCTAATTGCTCACGTTACTTTGAGGCTTTATTAATCCATATTTTGCCCTCCCCAATGACTTTAGACATCCAAGTGTAACTATAACCGCCAAAAAATTATGTTATTTGAAGACACCGAAATTATAACCACCAAAAAACAAACACTATTGATAACTGACTCACATCAATTTAGGGATCCATGAAATTTAACTGTACACGTGCCTACTAAAGTTTAAACAATGAAAATCCTGGTATTCAGACTTTCCCTGGCACATCCAATAAAACGTCCTTCTCCAATCTTTTGTTTTTTTTTTTAAAAAGGGAGAAAAAAAAATCACTATAAAAATGAAAAGTAGAGGGAGAAAAATTACTTTTGAAGAGTTAAAAGTGAGGGTAAATGGGTGACAGAGGACCAATCAGTATCTGCCGTAGGGGTGCTCTCTGTAAGTGCCCTTGGCAGGCCTGGCAGGAGGAGCTTTGCCTCCTGTGGTAGGCCAAGAGCCCTCCCAGTCATCTTGAGCTGCAAACAGACATAGACAACACACACAAAGTGGTTCAAGTACGGAAAATATCATTGAGTGACCCATGTGTGGTTTTAAAAAAAAAGAAAAAAAAACAACAAAAGCCAAGACTAATGTTGTTGGAATAGTTCCTTACGAAGATCACAACGAGTCTAGACTTTTTACTTTGTGTAAAAAAAAAAAAAATTATGTTTCATCTGAACTTTAGGATTAACACAGGGGTCTGTCTCACCGTAAGGTTCATACGTAGCTTCCTGTGCCTCCCCATGGCCATAGTCGTAGTACTCAGTATCGCTGGAAAGAAAACAGGCGTCAATAAAGAAACTTACAAAGGTTTAAGTTTGTCTTTCGTGCTATTAAAAATGTACATGTGAATATGGCCAGTTAAATTAGGGGTGGGTGGGATTGAAGAGGGCAAGGGAGTGTCATCTTATGTCATGAAAACTGACTTGTGTAGTTAAGAGTATGACACTGGTGCAGTCTGACTATAATGGGGTTAAACTTACGCTGGTGCAGGCTGCTGACTATAGTAGCTCTCATAGGTTTCGGCATAAGCAGGCTCAGCGTAAGTCTCTTCGTATGCAGACTGGGAAGAAGACAAAATGTATCAGCATGAGAAGGAAAAACTGCACTACATAAATCTGGCGTAGAATGCTAAAGACGTGATAAGGGAGGTGGAGCAGTGATTTGACTTACATATTCCTCGTACTGTTCTTGTTTGGCCGGGGGTGCGTGGAGGTGCTGATGCTGCTGGTGGGAGTGAGCTGGGGAAGGCAGCATTCGTGGAGCTCCGGGGGCAGGAGGTCTGGAGCGAGTGGCGGTGCCTCCCCTGGTTGGTGTAGTAGGAGGTCCACCTCGACCAGCCGGCGCCCCTCTTGGTGCCCCCCCTCTGCCCAAGGCTCCTCGTGGAGCTCCACCGCGCTGCGCTCCTCCACGGGGGGCACCTCTTGGCATACCTCGGCCCCTGGGGATCAACAAATAAGTTACAACTCTGATATCACGTAACTGGGCATTTATACCTTAATAGAAATGTATCAAAAATAAACGGACAATAAAAAATGTCATGCCATAAAAAGCAAATCGTGTAGTGGTTTACAACATAAGAAAGTAGCAGCCTAGGCTCTAATTTACCATACGTACCTAGTACCAGCTGAGCTCTGCGGTGGTCCGCCCCTGCCCCGTCCTTGGGGTCCCCCACGGCCACGGCTGGAACCATCTGCACCTCCATTAAGGTAATTGGGGTCCATGAACTGCTCTTGTTCCATGGGCTCCTGCAGTCAAAACACACAACAGAAGAGACAAGATTACAACACAGTTAAGAATTTAGTGCACATTTGAAGTTCATATGAACACGTGTCTGTACATGCACTGGGCAAGGAGTGTACGCCTACATAACGAGGGTAAAAGGGTGGTTGTTATGTTAAGAGGATGGACTACATACAGGCACCAGGAACTTCTTAACCTCCTCCATAGCATGTGCCATGCGTAAGTAGGCCTCTGGGATGGGAGCCATGACCTCAATGAACACATGCAGCTCCAAGTTCAAATGGGCGTACTTTGCCTCGCCACCCTTCCTCAGCTCCTCTTCCTAGAAACAAAACAGTAGATCAATTACCAGTATTTTAATATGCATTTTGTCACAGCTGCAGCTTAAGGCACAGAAACTCAAAAGCAGCGAAGTATTTAACAAGCTTGAATATCCAAGTGGTCTCACCTTGTTCTTGTCCCTCATGGAGCCTTTGCCCAGAACAGAGATCTTGGCCCCTGTCTCTTCTTGTAGTCTCTTGATGGTGCTCCCCTGAGGCCCCAAGATCTTACCCACAAAGTTAAACTGCAGACAGAATTAAGAAATATATATATGGTCAGTGAACTGGAAGCATTAGTTGTGGTTCTCAACACCAAACTCTGGCCATGAGCAGTCCTCAGGGGATGAAACTGGGTCAGAGACAAAAAATGGTTTCTCACATTCACTTGAGTACTGCCTGGGGGGAACACTTTAAAATCCAGTGGTAATATATTATCTAATAGTACATTTTACAGTCAGAGCTAATCAAACTAACCAAATGGCCCATTAAGAATAAACTGTGCCAGACTAATTCATATGCAAAGTTAAGAAAACACACCCTTGGGAACATCTTTGCAGGGATAAGCACCCGCTCTTTGAGTTTGAGGTTCTTTGTTGCGAAAAGGTCCAGATAAGTTTCCTTTTCAGCATCTTTCTTGACATCTCCTTTCTGAATCCTTTCGATTTCTGCAGACAAGAAATGGAATGATTAATGTTTACTGTTCGGATGAAATAAAACTGCCATAATCCATAAAGTAAGCTTTTTTAAGCATTGTTTTATAATTCGAGATACTTAGGTGAATTTTTTTCTGTAAAATAATCAGAGTTAAACTGAGTGGAATTTTAGTAGTAACGGATTAATAATCACCAGCCTAATAGGGGAAAGAAATGATGTAAAAAATTTAAAATGAATAAAGCCCCATAGTCTGAAGTCAATCACCAGTGCCTCGGGCAACACTATAAATTGGCTGACCATCGTTTAGTTATTAAAAACGCTAGGTGTGTGATATTTCAAAAGCTGCAGCTTCACGTCTTTTTCACAACATATCCTTAAAATCCGAACACTCGGCAAGTAGACAAACACTGTGAAATTCAGACTTCCAACCCTAACAGTGGCGTCATCTCTAACTGCAGTGTGTTTGAGTCAGGTGAAAATAAAAAAACGTGCATCAATTCATTGTAAATTACGTGCAATCAATATATTGATAAACTTGCTAACAAAACCATTCGCGTTACAAAGAGGAGTGTTAGCACTGAAACCTCGTGCAACTACACTACTACTACGGCCAGGCCATGCGCGGCCCGCCATTGCAAGGCCATTGTCTCACGAAGCATAGTCGGCTAACAACGTTGACGTTAGCTAGCTATGATAAAATACATTACCTGCAGTTATAAGCTTAACTGCATGCGTAAAAGACGCATCCAAGCTGTCTTTTTCAGCCAGAAGTTCTGGAAGATATTTGCTTTCCTCCATTTTGCCTTTCTTCTGTGGTTCAGGTGACGATAAAGGCTCGGGTTTAGTTTTTGCATTCATGTGGGTCGACATCATGAGTTCGGTGAAGTTAGCTGGCCTTTCAGCTAGCTAACGTGGATTTGCTAGCAAATAACTCAAACGAAAATAGCTTAAATCTCGGTTCACCGGTGTAATTTTAACAAAAGGCACGATCTTAAATCCAAATAACACCCTAAAATCTAGCTATCTTCATGTATCTGCAGGTTTCTGGTTCAACACAAGGACCGTAGCACCAATTACTGCGTGTGCGTCCTAACAGAGGAGACGGCAAATACAGCTAGCGATAGGCTCACAATGGAGGCTGGAAAGAATTGGATCTGCGCGGCCGTCTTCTGTTTCTTTGGTCGTTATCAATGGTTTTGGTGCATTACCGCCACCTACTGTACGGAGAACGTCAATTATAAAAAATTTTTGCTTGTTAACTGTAAATTTGCATAACATATTTTTATGTATCTATTAAATGATGAGAGCCCTCTGAACCTGAAACTCCTCTAAAAATTTTTACATAGTTCATTAACCACAACAATGTGCGACTGCTTTGATTAATATCTTTGGATTATAGTTGGTTATCCCCATTTGATTATAAACTTTGCTTGCGCTTTGTTTTTACTCGATTGTAGTCTACAGGCTATCTACACCAAGGCACTTGTTTTCCACCGTTTAAACATCCATTTTTTTGTCTTATGTATTTTATGACTAAATAAATGCCTCTGTGAGTTGATTTGGAAAGAAGTGCCAACCTGCCTGTACTCCACCCTCAAATAAGTACCCTTGAATGTAGGCGCGTTTCATGCGCGTCCCCTCAAATTAAAAATAATTTGCCTTCATTTTGGGGTGTTTGTTGGTAGTCTTGGTCGCAAACATAACCGTTCTGAATCGAAACGTAGCTTACTGATCTCGTCAAGTGTTCCAAGTCAAGCGATTTAAGAATAGCCTAGAATAAAGAAGAGTTCCTATAATCAGTCAGAATGTATATATAAAAAAAAACGTAAGTTTATACTTTCTCTATTTTAAAATGGTTTCTCTCCTGTCTCTCCAACAAGCTACCAAACGGAGTTGTTGTGCACCGTAGTCCATTTCAAAACTTTTGGGTGGATTTTTGTTTGTCTCTGCATGCCACATTGTTAAAGTTCAGGATACCGTGGAAGGGTTAATCTTACACGCCCACATGGGATTGAGAAGAATCATATCCTAAGGGTAGGACTATTCAACATATTATGACACACCGCACTCGGGGTGCTCACATTTAGCTCTATAGGACGACCCAATTCTTCGACTCTCCAGACGAGACGATTCCAGTAATTCATAATTTATTTGCTTACAGTGGCTTCTTCCAGATGCTGTGGTTATCTTTTATTTGGATTGTGATTTCAAGTAGGCCTACAGGTAAATATAGTTTATTTGACTGACGAGCGTTTATTAGGCACGTATATATGATGTGATCTAGCTATATACCATGTGCCTGAAGAAGATTTAACTATTTGTATTGGATAATAATACAAAATAATAATAATAGTTCAATATTGAATTTTAATTTCTAAACCTAAAGCGCCTAAATACAACAATGACAGAAAAACTGTAATCAATAATAGGAAAATAAATGTCTTTGTGTTTAGGGCATTTTGATCAGAGAAGTAGTAGGCTACTTCTGAAAGTACACGTAGGCCTGTGTATTCTAAACCCAAATTAAAATTTAAATAAACTGAAATGTTGGCATTTTTTTGTTTATGAACGTGATCACGCGTTGACGTATGGTTATATAACTATTGCTATTATGATCATATTCCTATATTTTACATGCTGTATAGATTCGTTAATATTCCTTGGGTTTTGCATACCTAAGTTTGAATAAAATGGTATCAACTCTGAGACACTGCTAACCAGTGGCCAACCATCAAGGCCACACATGCTATATCATTCTATGTGTTTTATAAAGTAACTGGAATACTATTCTGACGTTTGAATCCACTCTGCTTCCTCAGCTGCTTTTGAAGTTCTGACATCGGCTAGCCATTTGGTGGTGGTACGGGGGAAACCTGCTAAACTGGACTGTAGGTTCCCCCCGGACCCTGGCTCTGACACAGGACACCTTGTGGTCACCTGGCAAAGACAAGACGACTCCACGGTCGTCCACAGCTTTTACTACGGAGAAGATCAGCTGGACCTACAAGGCCCAGGGTATCGAAACAGGACGTGCTTCTTCCAGTCAGAGCTAAATAAAGGCAATGCCTCCCTTCAGATACTAGGGGTGGGCCCCAATGACGCTGGTGTTTATCTCTGCTCTATCAGTACCTTGAGAGGCATCGGCACAGCAACGATCCAACTGGAGTATGCAGGTGCGCAGGTAAAGCCTGACATTTAGAATCATATTTTGGAGACCATTTCAGAGAAAGCATCAGCAAATGTACCTGACAAGAAGTTTACCTGATGTGTGTGTGTGTGTGTGTGTGTGTATCCAACAGCCTTTTATGCTGAGCCCAGACTGCGTATCCACCTTAACCCCCCCAACATTAGGGTTACGTATGAAACAGAAGGTTACCCGCCAGCTGAGGTCCAATGGGAGGGCCTGGGCGGTCAGAAGCTGGTCCACAACACACACACTTCTCCCTGGCCCGAGGACGCAGGCCTTCTTTTCCTGAAGTCAGAGGTCACAGTGGAGGACAACTGCAGCCCACTACAGCTGTCATTCAGACTGATTAACCGTCCAGTCAGCCAGCAGCTGGAGAGAACCTTCAACCTTCAACATGGTAAGCAAAATGCTTTGACGCATTCTTTAACTTGCAACAAAATAAAATATGGAAGCCCATAAGGGACTTTATTCGAATTATAATGTAAACTTGAAAATGCAAATGCAATTCAACAATAGCATTATCACTTTCCACATTTGTATGTGTTGTTTGAGACAAAATGTAAATTAAAATGTAATAATCCCATTTGCTTTTGCATTTCCTCCGTCATTTCCTCCTTCTGTCACTTAGTATAGTGCAAGCTATAGCTAGGGGTACGCCCTGTATGCCGGGAGATAACAACTTTGGCTATTTGACGGCAACCTAATTGTGTCATTAACAGAGGTTCGCGACAGAACAGAAAAATATGTATTGCAGAGTAGGTCTACTCCATTTTTGGCACCGACGTGGACGTGTCTCCCGCACCAGCCAAGCCTATGCCATTGCCGCAGAGAGGAACACTCAGTGGCTACCTCTTGAAAGACAAATGAGCAACCTCATCTTAATAAAATTGCCCAAAACAAGCGCAACACTACCTATGGTCA
>JAVQIZ010218659.1:0-15894 GCA_036023535.2 Galaxias brevipinnis | reverse complement strand
GCGCTTCCTGCGCCTCCGAAAAGCCTCGGTCTGCTGGAACGGGCGGGATTACGTCATCGGCAGCCAGCCCACCCCCTGTCCCTGTACCCTGGAGGACTACCAGTGGTACGACCCTTTGACCGCTCCACACACATCCACACATCGCGTCTTACTCCTTGACCTGAGTTTTACTCCCACAGCCCTTCAGTGTTTCCAACAGGTGTCCCTTCTAGTGAGGCAAAACAAAAACACACCACCAACATCTCTCCTGTGACGTTAAACCCGTCCTGAACTGACCTGCGCACACTTCAATGGTATGTTCAGTTAATTTATTCTTTTCCTGACCACACTCTGTCCCCTGTGCAGTGACTTTGGGTACCACCGGCCGGAGAACAGGTTAGAGTGCAAGGAGCAGGAGGAGATGAAGGGCCACCCTCTGCAGTTCTGTCTCAACGGCACCACGGAGCAGCTACAGACCAGCGGGTAGGAGCTGTCCCCCCCCCCCCATCCGTCCTCCCTCCACCATTTTGGTTACCCTGACCCCTACCTCTAGAGGTCTAACACTTTAGCTCTTCTCTTATTGTAAATCCCTCGTTGATGTCTCTAACGTCCTTTTCCTGTCTCCCCAACCTAAAGCTACCGGAAGATTCCAGGAGACAGGTGTGAAGGTGGGGCCCAGCCCAAGAGGCAGGAGATTGACTTGAGGAAGATGTACAAAGCCTTTGGTGTGTCTGAATGAAAGTGATCCCATTAGGACCAGGGATTTGCTGTGCAGCCAGCACAGACCATAATGTCATAACTACCATTTCTCTCCCTCTCTCTGTCTCAATGTCTGTCTCTGTCTCGCTCTCCCTTTGTATCGCACTCTTTCTCTATCCCTCTCTATCATTTATTCAGGTGGAGGAAGATGCTATAAACCCAGCTCCCGTTATATATCCTCCATCAAATGCATCGATATCAAAGATGCACACGGGTTCAAAACTGCCCTGTGTTAGGAGAAAGACAAAGAGTGTTGTTAAGTGTTTCCATAATCTGACAAGGAGCCTGTCCAGTTCTTTTCTGTGTTCAGCATGTTCACCTTCCAAACTCGATCTCTCTTGGGCATTGCGAATAGTACAAATTCATATTTTAAGAATTTAAGCAATAGATTTTGTATAACGTAGCTATAAATGATCAACTGTGATTTAGCATAACTTCTACATCGCAGCATATGCTCATCATCACAAGCAAATCTGAGCCATCCGCCTTGAAGATGATTGGTTTAAACTTTGCCAAAAGAAACTTCTTATTGGTTTGTTAAATTATTTTGAAAATAATTAAGTCAAATCGTTTTCAGAATCCAACTGTTTATTGGTCACATTGATGATCCATAACAAAACGAATGGTAGAAATCTGCGGATTTGAGAAAATAAAACACATTACAAAATGAAGCCTCTCCTAGATCACGAACACCTGAATGCAACTGCAGAAAGAGTGCTGGGAAGGGAAGTTGTTGCTTGCTGAGCCCCGGAGTTGTTGTGGAACTGATCTCCCCACAGGTTGGCATACACATGAAGCCCTTTTGCTGGTCTAGATGTCTTTGATCACATCCTCCAGCTCCTCTTTGGAATACATGTGGAACGTCTTCCCTGGTTCTATTGTCGCCAGCTAGGGAGGAGGGGTGTTAAAGAAGGGGAATTAAGTAATGCTATCCTGTCATACACTGCAAACTGTGTTCAGTTACAGACGTTCTTAATTGTGATCATATCATGACACTTCCATTATGTTTAAGGCTTTTCTTTTACAATCCAGCACAAACACTAATGCCGCACCACATCCTGGTCTCTGAATATACCTGGTGCACAAACTTACGTCAGCCAAAAGCCGGCAAAACTCTACACAACTTGTCCGAAGATGGAAAAGTACCATTAATCGGAAAGACAGATTTTGGAATTGGATAGACCTCAATGTTGGTGGCATTCAGCTTCTCCTCCATCACCTGCTTCAGAATGGTGAGGGACGACTTGATGGCATCTTTTAACGTCATGGACTGAGGGACAGGCAGGGGGAGAGAGCATTAGAGGTTTGATAAATGCCTTCTCAGCAGTGTGCGTATTCATAAGGGATATATTGTGAATAAAAAACGGGCAAACACACACTTGAAATTGTCAAAGAAAGGGGGAATATTATCGTGCCATAAAACAAAAAGATGGAGGGATGTGGCAGGAAAAAGATAAGACATCCAAAGGGGAGAGTAATGAAAGTAGCCTGATGTGAACTAGGGATGGGCATAAGTACTCCAATACTCTAGTACTCAATCAGAATGTTAGCATTTGTTTAACCTATAGAGTACTCACATTTATTTTGCTTAGTAAAACAACCCATATGTAACGCAAATATATATCTGCACATCGATATAGCAAAAACCAAAGACATGTGCCGTCTAGAGTTAATTATGCTGTTGCACAAAATTAGGCTGCGTAATTTAAATATTGTTAACATTTTAATGGATTTTTCATATTGATGTTAACTTAGAATTGACTGTTTAATAAGGTAATTTAAGCCAGACTGTTCAATAAATAAATTTCAAATTGCACTTGTTCTGTTGATGGCCAATTATTAAACTGTTTCTGAATGTTTTTCTACTTTTGTTGGCTGTACAGTCTGTGCAGCATGGAATGAGAAGCTAACTTCACCCCCAGTAATGCATTTTAGCTAGGAAGCTAATTTCAAACCATATTCTTCCAATTTTTTGCGAGTACTACAGTACTCAATACAAATTTTAATGTGAGTACTCGAATATTAAAATTACTCAAAATGCCCATCCTGAATATGAACCGTACCTTGTGGTAGACTTCCTGTAGAGAGCTCTGAGCTCCCTCAGAGGCAGAGCCGATGGCCCGGGCATCACACTGGACAAAGGTGCCTGACGGGTCCATGTGGTAGCTGCACACACAGGATAAAACCACGAGAGAGAGAGACATGAAGAGGATGACAGCATTGTTACCAGACTGCTGGGCCTTTATCTAAATGGATGGTGGAAGATACCTCAGTGGAAAACACCATGACTTATCATAGTGTCAAAGCAGGCGTTAAGGTAGAAGGTGAAGCTAAAGAAACAGGTCAAACTCAACCTACAGCTGGGGGCCTTTCTCATCCAGGCCTCCAAAGAGGAGTGCTACTCCAAAGGGCCTGCTCTGTGGAGGGAGAACACACAAGGCTACCTCAGACACCAGTTTCGAATTGAACAGTTATGAACCTACTCAGTTAAACAATATTAAAATGACTGGAACTTGTTGGAAAAAGTTGGAACTTTTTATTTAGTGAGGTGAGTGACTGACCATGGCTCCGGGGTCTGCGTCCTCCTCTCCAAACTGGAGGGCTAGGTTCGACACAGCCTGAGTCACGCTCTCCACGGTCATCGTCTCGTTGTAGGTGAACCAGTGGTTCTAGAGAAGGACACACAGGACAACACTCGTGACAAAGGAACTAAAAGTTAAAAGTTAACTAGTAAACAGTTAAAAGTTAACTAGTAAAAAAAAAAAACTGTAGGGTTTACAAAGTCTGCATGCTCATCTTATTCAGGTACAAACCTGTGTTTCCACCCGTGCTTTGTCGATGAGCGTCTTGGCATCGGCTATCAAGCCACTCATGGCACAACCTTTAGGTTGAGAAAAAAAAAGTGATTAGTCTGGAGTTCGATGGAGCAACTACACAAAGTGAGAAGCACTCAAAAGGTACTTCACTGTGGCACTGGTGTTGTGAACCAGTAACTGAAATATAGCATGTACTTTCCTTAATATGTTGATGTGTGTGTTTCTGTTGAGGTAGGCTAATGCCAACTTGGTGACGTTCCACTGGTGTGGATGCTTACCAATGTGAGTGTCGATCTCAACGATCTTCTCAATGCTGCTGGGCTCCATCAGAGGAGAGGTGATCCTCTTCTCAACAGCCAGACAGACACCCTCTGATGTCTGGATGCCAATAGCTGTAGAGCCAAGCTGGTAGAGAATTACAGATAAAAAAGTGAGTCCCAGTTGGTTCAGCATATTACAATTCAACAGTCCTCACAATACTTTTTATGAGTTGTGGAGATAATGTGTTCTTAGTAACTTCCTACTCACCTTAATCGCCTCAATGGCATATTCCACTTGGAAAAGTCTTCCTTCAGGGGAAAAGGTGTTCACCCCTCTAAGAGCAAGTAAGACATTCATGATTTATGACAAGGATCGACACTAAACATTGTGGTCACTAGCATTTCTGAATCTAAAGAAGAAATTTTGGAGCAGATCAATACGCATCAAATCAAAGTGGGTCTCTTTCGATTTCGGTATCAATTGTGAAAGTAAAGCAGAATTCTAACACAGAGTGAATGTTCGTAAACTAACAAATCCACTGAAAACTAATCGTTAGATAGTGCAGTTTGGTAGCTAATGTTAGCCAACCACAAAATTTCAATAGAACTTACCTGTCATATTCTGATCTTGTCAGAAACATATTTTGATATGCAGACCTGCAAAGTAAGGATACAAACAGTCAATAAGTTACATGTGTAAGGCACAAAGAAATGTTGAACTCTGTTTCTTAAGATGCAGAACACTTCAAGTTCAAGGCACGACTCAGTTAGACTGAGACAGTGGTAAGCGCTAACACACATAACTTAGCTAGCTATACGTAGCCTAACCGTAGCTTTATCTGGTAACCTGGGACAATCAGCCAAATGATTTAAAAAAATTACACTGATAAAAGTAGTAACTATAGCAATTCGATTGCGACACCATAATAAATAACATTTGGGATTCACACAAACAATCATAACTCATTTTACCTTAAACGACAGAGACGTGAATGAGTTCGCTGGTTTCAAACGGAAGAGCTTGATGTGCAATGGTTAAAACGCACCGGGAGAATTGTAAATTCAACTACAATCAAGAAAGGTTCCGTAGTAGGGTATAAATTCTTCTTCTTTCTTGCTATTCATTGGCGGTTGGCAACCAACTTTTGGTGCATTACCGCCACCTACTGAACTAAAGTGTGGACTAAAACTGTGACCCTAAATCCTCCTATCCAACCCTGTCTCCTTTAAAGTAAATAATTAAATTAAAACATATCTCTCAGTTCCCACTGAGTTACTAAGCAGGCTCTCAACATTTACTTCTCAGATTCCTATCGCTTACATTCTCTCTGTACCTCTCTCTTTCATTCTCATAATATTTACACTCACTTAGTACAAGCATCACAGTTTCTCTCTCCTGGCGATAATCACATTCTCCATTTTTACTTTCCTATAGTGTGCATTGTTGAATTTAATCCTGTATGTCCCAGTCTTAACCTGCTTAACTTTGTCTCCTCTCTTCCCGTCCCGATTCTCTTCCTCCACCATCTTCTACAACATGTCTTCCCTTTACTGCATCCCAACTGTCCTGCCATTTCTTTTTTATCTGGAATTTTATTATCCCTTTCACCTCTGCTTTATTTAAAGGGACTCTGATGTTCATCAAGTCCTCCTTCGGTGCTAGTTTTGCCATCAGATCTACCTGTTCATTCCCTTCAAACCCAACATGAGCTGGGAGGGACCCAATAGAACCTAACTGTACTCCTTACCCATCTAATTCTAAACAGTGCCTGCAACACGTCATACAGGTCTGGTCTACTTTAGGGCACTATGATTTTAAACTTGTCAACACTGAGCTTGAATCAGAGTGAATCACAACTCTTTTAGGACGAACATCCTTGTAGGCCCAGTTAACGTCTTAATTACAAAAAAGGATTTTTACTTTCTTATAATTTTTTTGCAGGGATCAGGTTATGTTGACATTCTACAAGAAGCATGTGAATATGTTTTTCAGTTGAATTTGATTCTATTTATATGTCTCTTGAAGGAAATAACGTTGTTCTACTGCAACAACATATTGCAATAGACTGCAGGTACCAGCTAATAAAAGCAATCATGAAACAATGTTTGCCTACAATTAGAAATACTTTTCATGCAGATCCGTTGTATTTGCACAACTCTCTGTAGCTCGGTTTTGTGTTTTAGTTTTTATTTATTTTGTGTAGCTTGCTCTTACAATAATAGTTTCCTGGCCTTGATTGTAGATTTGTTTCCAAATACATTTCTGTATTACTTGAACAATATCTCAACAAAATTGTAAAGAAAAGACAGTAATTAATTGAAATTTATCTAGATTTTCATTGTTTCAAACAAATTCATTAAATCAAATCTGTAGTCCATAGTGAATAGAATAAAAATCAGTTTAAACAAGATAATTCCCATAACACAAACTCATACAATCATCATTGTAAAGTGTAAGTGATTCAAGATCTATTTAACACAAAATTATTAGCAAAACACATCCCTACAAAGAAGGAAGGGAAAAAAAAAATATGAGGAGCCAAAATAACATAAACTTATTCAAACAAACTTTAGTAAGTGTTATCAAGGTGGACTTCTGGGGATACGATTGTTTTCCACAAAACAAAAGTAAGAAGGGTTAATTTGATTTGTCATATAAGCAAGAAAACCATAATTTTATATTTCTATAACTAAATCAAATGAAGTCTTAGCAGCCTATCTTTCCAATTGTTTTTTAAATAAAATGTTTTTAATTTTTGAAACAGTTTATCGATTATACAGTAACTGGGGATAAACATAAACATTTTGCATACAGGTGACGTGAGATTATGTTTAATATCAACAAAGCACATGTTCTTTATGTCATAAAAAACTATTAGGATTCCTGTATTTACAAAAAATTATCTATTTAAATTCCAACACCAAATCTAATGTGATCTTATTAAAATTGCAGAGAGAAAATTTCAGAACATACAAATATCCAAGAAAAAATGAAAATAATTTTCAGCAAAGTGTACCACCTAAAGGTGATCTAATTGAGTCACACTCTATAATGCATCATTTCATACAAAATAGTTTCCCCTGCATACCTGTAAGACAAAGGGATTTATTAGAATTGGAGTTTAAATACCAAATAAATAACTGATGAAATGTAATGTTCAGCTCACCTTAGTTTGTTGGAACGAGAATACGTCCTGTTTTTAAAACAAAATTAAAGAAGACAAATTATTAGACACAAAAATAAATGTTGTTTAATGAAGTTGCTTTTGATTTAAAAATGTGTATTGATTGGTAATATTTATTGACAACAATAAAGAATATAAAACACAGAAGGGTCAGATGAGCCCTGATTCACAAACCATCTAAATACTATCACCAAAGAAAGTGGCAGGGGTTCAACTTACCTGTGGCTTTCCTCTTGTAGTAGAGGAATCCAGCTAATGCTAGTACGAGTCCCAGCACCAATCCAGAAGCCCCGATTGCAATTTTATTCCTCTCTGCTTCTGGCATGGATGGGTCTATGAGGAGGAAATTAGATATGTTCATACACTGTCAATATGAGGAGCATTTAGATTCAGCCTCATGTTGTTGTATAGGAGCTGACTTAAATGAACCAAAAATCACCCTGTTGTAACAATTTGTAACATAACTGCAACAAACCAAGCCTGATCTGACACCCTCACCCATAATTCACCATATTACAGTTTTTTTATTTAAAATTTAAGATCATACAGTAGGTGAAACCTAACCCTCAAGGAGCAAAACCTCAGCCCAGATCTGAAAAACTATATGCATATATGCACATTCTCAGTCTGTTTTTGCAAAAGACTATACAATATACACATACTATGCAAAATGCTTAAGACACTTCTTTACATTAAACACAGAAATGTAACATGATGTCACTTTTTTCCCATTTCAAAGCACTGCCTTTCAAAATACCACACTCACTGAGATAACATTGCATTTCGAGGAAGAAGAGGGAGAGGGAGAGTGAGGATGAGGATGGGGGAGGCCTGTGACCAAATTGATGTAGGGTTTGTCCAATGTTCGATTCACCATACAAGAAGATTCCTCCATCTTGCGTGATGAAGTGGATGAAGCCCTATGGCCAGATCCAGCTAGGCGAAGAGAGGATGCTTTTTCTTATGAATATCTTTTTTTACAGTAATTCACGCCTTCTTTCTATCTATGTGTTTATCTACTACATTCTATTTAGAATATGTTCTGTATTGATTTTCAGGCATGGATGTACTGACTGATTTTACAATTTGGAGAGAAATTATTATTGTCATCAGTGTGCAGTACTGGTCTTGTGTATTGCATATTGTATATTCATGTACTTTGCTTGGCTATATTTTTGACAAAATCAAACCCAGACTGTCATAGAAAAATAGAAATGTTAAAAGTGTTTTAGATTGAGTACAGCAGTGTGTAACTGGTTCAAAGGGAATTAGATTGTCTGAACCAACCAACAAACAAAATATCTGAGGTGTTCTGCTACTTGTGTGTGTGGTTGTCTGTATTGTGTGTAGTGTTTAGACAAAACGAGCCTTGTTTTCTAAATTGTGCTTAAGCAATCGTGAAAACTGCAAACCCTCACTACCCCAAATAGAACTGCACACCATGACAACACTGTTTCTGCCCCTATATAACATCACCCACCCCAGTCTTCCACAATGGCTTTCTCCAGGCTGGGGTGCTCCACCACACAGGAAATCTTCTCTCCAGACTTAGGGGTGTACTCCAGGTGAGAGTGGACCTGATAGTACCAGTCTCCATCTGCCATCTCCTCAGTGGAGGTCACGCCTAAGGTCATTGGCAGGCCGTCTCTCAGCCATTTCACTGAGATTTGTCGTGGGTAGAAGCTGTAGGCACTGCACATCAGCATTGCAGGGTGTCTGCCACTGGTGGGTGTCACTGAGCTGAGTTTGACATCAGGCTTTACTGAGGAGGCAGGACAGATTCTGGTTACTTTTGCTTGGAAAACGATGATTAAAAAAGTATTCCATTAAGTTATTGTGTGTATACATGTAAAATAAATGTTTACTATAGATCATATACAATTATGTAGTGTAGCAGTTTTGTATTGATACCGTGTACTTTCTCTAATTTATTATCAAACACTACATAGAACCAAGTGCTCTAAAAATATATTTTTTTATTAATTTCGTTATTCATCAAAATCATGAAATGATCTACATTATTTATCAGTGAACAGATACAAACGTTTATTTTCATTGACTGCAGGGTTTGAGATAGTTATGAAGTTAAGTGACACATACCTGTTTTATCCAGGGCATTTGTGTAGTCTATCCTGGCGTTAAACTTGCAGTATCTTTCCAATTCTGCTCGTTCATTGTTGATGATTGCAGGATCTGCATTCCATATTTTTGCATTGTATATACCATGCTCAGTCAGTCCAACATACTCACCGACAGTGCTATTGAACCTTACATATTCAACTTTGTTAAAGAATTTTGAGTCTATATACTCCATGTCATGCAGATCTTGTGAAGAGAACAGACAGTGGCTGATTCTGGCTTGTTGAAATCCATCTGAAACCATTGAATAAAAGATTAAGAAAATGTATTGAACGTTTCAAACCTAATCCATCCTAAAGAAGAAAGTGTTCCAAATCTTATTTCACGTTCAGACGTGATATGGTGAGCTTCACGCTGGCTTACCTGATTTTTCTAATAAGAATATCAGAGCTAAAAAAGTTCCATAGACAATTTGTTGAAACATGTTTCTATCTTAGTGATGTTGCTCAGCTTTTACTAGAAGACTGCTCAGCTTGTAGTTTAGCAATGACTGTATATCCAACCTGAGCAATCACCAACTCCAGAAATACATGTCACTTGTTACTAGGTGGACTTTGTTTTTCCATGCATACTGTCATAACACACCAAATAAGGTTGCAAGGAGTTTTAAATTTAACCAGGTAGTGTCTCTCTTTTACAAGTAAGACCTAATCAAAAGGGAAGCAGCAACAAATATAAAGTACATGTTCCATAAAAAAGGCCTTTACAAATCTGACAAAAATGCGGTCTAGTAAGTAAATAATTAAAGCAGACATAATCACTGAACAAAACAGCAGTTCAAAAAGATTCTGTGTTCAGTACCTTGACAGTGGCTTTATATTCACCTAACCAGATCAGCTAATGCTATTGTCAAAGTGTTTATATTTATCAAATGCATAGTCTAACACAGGGTCATTCTGAACGGTGAAATTCTTAGGACAAGGCACCCACCACTAAGTAGTACAGTACAATTCTAAAATGTCTAAACGCAAAATATACAATACAGTAACACAATAAAATAAATAATAATAAAGCAATTGGAGACTGTAAAGGTGGGGAGTATGGCATACACTGGGAGTAAGAAGGGGCATTCAACCTTACAAATATAAATATAAAGTGAAGGAATGCCAATTAATATAACAGTAAGTTGAAGTAATGTTGAAAGACAATGGTGTGGTCATGTGAACATTGTGATGACTGGGATTAGTTTTGCATGAGAAGTCTGATGGCCTGGGGGGAAAACTGTCTGTGAGTCTGGTGGTCCGAGCCCGGATACTCCAGTAACGTCATCCCGCCAGCAGCACAGTGAACAGTCCACAGCCTGGGAGGCTGTAGTCTTTAGTGCTTTTCTTAGGCATCATGTGTGGTAGATGCCTTGCACGGAGCGGGCAGCCAATGATGCGCTCCCCTGACTTAAGCATTTTCTGGAGATCTTTACAATCAGCAGCGAATCAGACTGTAATGCATCCACACAGGTTGCTCTCAATGGTGCATCTGTAAAAGTTGGTAAGGGTCTTGACAGACATGCCAAACATTTAAGGAAGTATAGCCCTTTTTGTCAGTTTTTAATACAGAGTTAGACTGCGGGGACCAGGTGAGGTCATCGTTGATGAGCACACAGACGAACTTGACAAAAGAGATTTTCTCCACTTCAGCTCCATTGATGTGAATGGGGGTGTGACCCACCCTCTGCTGCTTCCTGAAGTCCACCATCATCTCCTTAGTCTGCCAGACGTTGAGAGAGAGGTTGTTGTCATGGCACCATGTTGCCAAGACTCTTTTCTCTGCAAGCAGACGTCCATCGTTGTTGGAGATGAGAACCAGGATGATTGTATTGTCTGCAAACCTCAGGATAGCGTTGGAGCTGTGCATAGCCACACAGGGCATACAGGAAGGGACTGAGTATGCAGCCCTAAGGGGCTCCAGAGTTCAGGGTCAGAGCAGAGGAGGTGATGTTACCCATCACCCATTCTCACCACCTGGGTCTGACCGTCAGGACGTTCAAGATCAAGTTGCACAGGAAGGTGTTAAGGCCCAGGGTCTTGAGCTTGGGAACGAGCTTAGCAGGTACAATAATGTTGAATGCCGAGCTGTAGTCTAAAAACAGCATTCTCATGTATGTGTTTCCCTTATCCAGGTGTAGCTTTAATGTCTTCTAAAAGTAACGTAGGCACTGTGGAAAATAGTCATAATAATACATTTTATTTGTTTTGTGGGGGATGCTCTTGATGTGAGGTGTAAAGGAGAGAATGTGGATGACACAGAGACTTTTGAGTTGGGAGGAGAGGGGTGGGCTACAGGAAAGTAAGCAAGTAAGTACATTTCATTTATAAAGCGCATTTCTAAACCAGTTACAAGGTGCTGTCCAACGTAAAAACCTAAACAGAAAAACAGAAAAACAGAAAATAACAATAAAAAAAGCATTTCAAACTGCCCACAGAGGGTAAAAGGCTAAAAACACATTACAAAACAAAGTGCTTAGGAAATCAGGGAGTTTTTATCAGCTCCTTAAAGATATCCGCTGACTATGCAGTCAATGGAGATGTTGGAGATCCTAGATTTACAGTTATGCAATGATCCTAATGCCAACCAGACGCTCCTGGGGTAGTGAGTGAGAGACGGTGTCAAAGGCAGCACCATGGTTAAGGAGGATGAGGATGGTCAATAGTCCTGAGTCAGCTGCTCAGAGGAGGTCACTGGTGAGTTTGACCAGGGCTGTTTCAGTGCTGTGTTTAGTATGGAAACCGGGTTGAAAGGGTTCACATAGGTTATTGGAATCGAGATGGGACTGGAGTGGAGCGGCAACCACCCTCTCAAGCCATTTGGAAATGAAGGGGAGATTGGAAATGTGCCTGTAGTTTTTGAGGTCGTCAGAATCCACATCAGGTTTCTTGAGGAAGGGTGAGACTGCGACCATTTTGAGATAATAGATGTGGTTTGCAGATGCTGTGATGAGGTCAGAGAGCAAGCCAGAGCCGAAGAACTGTCCATGCTGGGTTTTCTGTTGGCGTTTCAGATGAGGCCAGTTGTAGGTGGCGTTGATTTTGATGCCCGGTATGTGCAAAGGAGACGGAGCGCGTTTTCAAGGGGGCCAGGGAGTCAACGGCAGAGGAGAGACATACATCGTAATGATTAACTAATTCATCAGGGGAGGAGGTAAGGGTCGGACTGTGGTGAGAGTTAAACTGAGATCTATGGGGTTGATTTGTTCAATGTTTCTGATGGAGATGACTGTCTTTTATTTTGTAGATGAGAGGGTAAACTTTGAATAGCACAGATATGTGGCTGGAGATATAGAAGTCATTGACAGTAAGGTTTCATGGAGTGCTACAACTGCAGCACACCAAGTCAAGAATATGGCCTTTACTGAAAGTGACATGTTGAGTAATTCCAACACGTTCCAGAAGTGAGGTAAAATCATTTACAGTTTAATTGATGTGAATGTTACAGTCACCTAGAACTTAGAAATATAACACTAGAAAACATTGCACAGACACATGTTGATAATGAGGACAGTTCAGTGATGAACAGCAGAGTGTTTTAGTGGTCTGTAATAGAGTTTTAAAGCTAAGCAGTTGAGAGAGCAGTGTCAGGGGACAGTGGCAGGCTTAACTTTAATGTCCTCTCAGTAGACTATAGCGAGACAACCCCGGTGAGTGTGAGGAGTAATTCCCATATGCGTACTTGTTTGACCTTGTGAGTGAGAGATGGCCTAGCCAAACCATGATGCTAGGGTAGCACTTGAATGTCAAATAGGGATACTTTTGCCCCCTATTGCAAATAAGCATGCATGGTCAAATGTTTGGCCAAGTATGGGTATTGGTGTTCATTACAATTGTATGTCTTAATGAAGCATAGCCTGGGTGAATCATTTCATAAGTAAAGTTATATTCTATCAGTGACCGTTTACTTACTTTCTGGAACACACTTGTGATCTGTGACGTAAATCTTCTTCAATCCGTTGTAAACCAGTGGCCCACAGTTAGACAAAAATAAAATCTATTATCAGAAATAAACTTTTCAATTTTGTAAAGGAAAAGAATGTATTAGTACAAACAGTGGGGCGATCGGGCATTTGCTGTTGCCGCTCCCAAATTGTGGAACGCGCTGCCTCTGGATCTGCGTGTCTTCACTGACCTGTCTCTGTTTAAGTCCAGGCTAAAGGCGCACCTTTTTAAATTGGCTTTTAACCCAATTTATAATTTTAACTAATTTAATTTAACTAATTACTAATTTAATTTAACCCACTAATAACACTTTCGGTCTTAAGTATTTTGGTTAATTCTTTTACTGTGTTGTACGTATCTAATGGTTTTTATGCATTTTTCTAGCGCTTAAATGTTTTGTTTTGTTGTTTTTAATGTGAAGCACTTTGGTCTTCCTTGAGTTGTTGAAAAGTGCTATTGAAATAAACTTTGATTGATTGATAAAATTATTAAATCAATGATTTTTAAGGTTGATTTGTGCATCGTTGTCCTGATGTTAAGCACTAGGCAAGAGTACTGCTGTTTTTTCAACTGTTATGTGAAATATATAATCCTGTAGCAGAAAACAATAGGCTACTTATTATAATAATCTTTGGTAATTTTACAAATTAAACACAACGGACAACAAACTTAAAAATAAAAGAAACCAAAATAAGAACAAAGAAAAGCAAGGGTATAACGTATTAGAATAGGATAAATATGGAAGTCTGAATAAAACATTTATGTTTGGTAAGTAAAAACATAACATTTCGGCCGCACTTGGATGTCGTAGAGACTGATTAATCCTTGCATCGCTCGCGAGTGCTTAATCAGCAAATATATCGCAATATTCTAAATATTTTGCATCGGCAATCAACGGACTTTTGACAACGAATCGAGCAGCGCCCGGACAGTATTTTTCCGACGGATACTATATGACAGAGCAACAGTTTCAATGTCTTTGTAGTTGTTGGAAGTATTGACATATGTTAACTGTTAGCGACTGTATGATTATCTTTAACGTACACTCTACTGATTGGGAACCAGACTACAGCATTGCAAGGGCTATGTCTGGTATGTATTAGGTCTGGTTCTGAGGCTGGGTCGGGTTGGGACACTCCGGGGTTAGGTTTGGTTCTGAGGCAGGGTCAGGTTCGGTTACTGTGGGGCTTAGGTCTGGGTCAGGTTCGGTTACTGTGGGGCTTAGGTCTGGGTCTGGTTGGGTTACTGCAGGGCTTAGGACTGGTTCTGAGGCTGGGTCAGATTGGGTTACTGCAGGGCTTAGGACTGGTTCTGAGGCTGGGTCAGGTTGGGTTACTGCAGGGTTTAGCTCTGGGTCTTTTGATTCTGCTCCAGGGCTTAGGTCTGGGTCTTTTGATTCTGCTCCAGGGCTTGGGTCTGGGTCGGGTTGGGTCACTGCAGAGATTAGGTCTAGGTAGTGTGGTTCCGCTCTAGGGCTTAGGTATTGGTCAAGTTGGGTGTTACGACTCTTTTGATGGGTTATGGCTAGGGGAAGGAGGAGCCGAACATATTCCAGGGAAAAAGGTGTGGCGGTCGTGTGGTGCAAGATACCAAACAAGTTCAATATTTATTTATGATCTCGTAGCAGGAAGTCAAGAGGACAACGAACGGTGCCAACGAAAATAAATCAATAAAAGAACTAAACTGCCCACCCGAGGTCTTAATAACACAAAATACATGGGGCGGCACCGTCCCTAGGCTAATGGGTTATACTACAAATTCACTACGTGATGACATATATACCCATGGGCGTCATAGCTGTCAACTTGCTTCTTATACGGTAACGATCAAGTTACATAACTAACAAAACATCTGTACAGTTTACGGAGTAACAAAGGAGTGTGTAGGGATGGCTGTCAAGTGTAAACAGAACAAAAACGACCCTACTCGGGCGTAACATTGCAAAGAAAATATAGTAACTGCCGCGCACGGCCTTATACCGAACACACTCTTACACAGATCACGTCAGCTACAACTTTACACACGACTTTCACTAGGCCACACATTCGGTCACATGCAACTCTCCCATTCAATTTTGTCATTCTCAATCGCTCATGCATCATCATTTCGCCTCTGTTCTGAGGGCTTTCATTCCAGGTCGGACGGAGTTTGGAATTGGTCAGCCAGTGGGCAGGGTGACGACGAGCGTCGTGGATGTTCCACCAATGAGAAGTGGGCACCTGCACGTTAGAATCAGAGAGAGGAACACAGAAGGGAAGTAAAACAGAACCACATACACCCCTGGGTGGGCTGGGTGGGGCTGGGTCTGGGTGGGCTGGTTCTGCTCCAGGGCTTAGGTCTGGGTGGGCTGGTTCTGCTCCAGGGCTTAGGTCTGGGTGGGCTGGTTCTGCTCCAGGGCTTAGGTCTGGGTCAGGTTGGGTTACTGCAGGGTTTAGGTCTGGGTGGGGTGGTTCTACTCCAGGGCTTAGGTCTGGGTGGGGTGGTTCTACTCCAGGGCTTAGGTCTGGGTGGGGTGGGTCTGCTCCAGGGCTTAGGTCTGGGTGGGCTGGTTCTGCTCCAGGGGTACTGCGGTGGTGGAGGTCTCTCCCCCCTGGTCCTGACCCTGAGCCCCCAGACTGAGCAGGGGGAGGGCAGAGAGCAGGACCCTCTCCAGCCTCTGCTCCAGGACATCCAGCCGCTGGTCAAGGTGCTCCTTCAGTCTCCTCTCCATCTCATCCAGACGACGCTCCATCGCCTGCTCCAACAGCTGTCCCTCCTCACTGAGAGAGAGAGAGAGAGAGAGAGAGAGAGAGAGAGAGAGAGAGAGAGAGAGAGAGAGAGAGAGAGAGAG
>JAVQIZ010218654.1:0-47897 GCA_036023535.2 Galaxias brevipinnis | reverse complement strand
TGTGTGTGTGTGTGTGTGTGTGTGTCTCTTTCCTACTTTTTGTTCTTTTTGTTCGTCCTATTCCCAGTCCCCAATGCACACACACACACACACACACACACACACACACACACACACAGACACATACACAAGCACACACACATATAATAATGGAGTACAATGTCAGGTGACAATTCTAACTAATATATATATACTGTATCTATACGTATATAGATACAGTATATACAGTATATATATGTAGGTATATATTAGTCAGAATTGTCACCTGACGTTGAACTCCATTATGCCTTATTGTCTTCTTCTTCTTCTCTTCTCTCAGGGGATAGTGTTTCTGTCAGTGTCAGCACAGAGTGCCTGGCTTTGCTCCTCCTCAATGGGTTTGTGACTCAGCAGTTCATCCAGCTTGGCCATAGAGACCAGGTGGAGACTGTTTACAGTGTATCACTCTCTTAAGCTCTGTGTTTAGTTTATCCATCCTCCTATCTACTGCAACCTGTTTAGGGCTAGGAATAGCTTGATCCAGGGAAGGACATTGAGACGGATTGTGATGAGATGTGCAGGGCTGAATTTGATACAGCCTGAACAAATGACCTGCTGTGGAGGTCAGGGACAAAGGTCATGGTTCACGCATGGCCAACTGACCCCAGGGTCACGAGGGTCATGGAGACAGGATGGAGCCTGCTAGCTGACATCATTGTCCCTGGAGTCAGACATGGGTGGGCCAGGTTGAGGGTCAGACCTTGCTGATCATTTTCCGGGTGTACGTATGTTAGATGTTAAAAAAGTGCAACCGGCGTTTTTTTTTTTCTTTTTTCAATCTTTGCAAATCATCCTAATCCTTCACCCAGGAGAAGCAATCTTGTAAAGCAGGACATGGGTTGAGTTCAGAAAATAAAGTAATCCTCTAGAGTACACGTAAGGCACAGTACGTCTGCGCGTAACCTCAGTCCAAAATGTTTGAATAAACAAAAGGCATTTTGTAGCTGGTTTGCAGCCAATAATTAAGAAATATCCACTGGGATGCTAGTGCAGACTAGCCATTGGGCATTTTTTTTTGCCCAAATAAGCACACGGGCAAAAACATAATCTCTGTGTACTCCAGTACAGTCTTAGCTGGGTTTAGCCTAGAGATGCAGCAGCCTACTTTACTGGAACTAAGAAGCTTGGCCTAAACTCCATCGTGCAGTTCTGGTCTAGTTCTTTATCACAAATCCCTAGCCTAATCTTTTGAGCACAGCCCAGAGACCTTGCTGTGCACAGGGGCCAAACCACAACAACATGCTTGCTGTCGTGCTGCGCAAAGGGGCTGGGGGAGAAGAAAGAGAGGGAGGAGACTGCACATCAGCCCTCTATTGTTTTGTAACGCGATATCGAGGCATGATCCATGCCAAAAAAGGTGTCTCCAAACGTGCATATGTTGATAGAGAATTAAACGGGCTCGCAGATGATCAAACGAACCCCGTTTGAGAGAGCCTGTGAATTCTATCTGCAATCGAAACATTCCACCCGCCTTGAACCGGCATCCAAAGAACACAGTCCTAGCACATGTGTTGGCTGTGTGTTGAATCCAGGGATGGAAAAGGAGAACAGAGTCAAAGTGGAGAATGGAGGGGGAAAGTGCCGCCTGTGAATGAATCAAACCCAGCCATTTCCTGTGCCCTGCGCTCAGCTCTGCTCAACACTCTCCATATATGGTCATGGTATTTGTATGAAGAAAAGGTCTTTCCTTATGGATCGTTGACTGGTGCAGAAATTCCTTAAAACGCTGCCTAACTTCAGGCTGGAGAGTCCTGAAATTCAGGGAGACTTAGAGGAAGTTGAGAGTATTTTGTGGTGATTAGATCAAGTCATATATCATTGTAATCATAGATCCTCTAAATCTGAGAGCTGCTTCCATGGCAATCATGTTATTGTAATTAGCTTCTAGTTACTCCCCTCTGGGGATGTGAGTGTGTGTGTGTGTATTTGTGTGTGTGTGTGTGTGTGTGTGTGTGTGTGTGGGGGTGTGGTGGTGGTGTGTATGTGACGTGTGTGTTTGCACCTTTGTGTTTCAGACCGTACACATTTATTGTTTGCCTCAGCGCACACCAATCTGGGGATTCACTTTCTTAGAAAGCATACACTACTCATCTCACCATGATACATTTCCTTTTGACAATTACGGAAAGCAGACAAAATATTACACTGTTTAGTTTGATGGTGTAGTCTATTTGAGCTCTCACCTCCTGGCTTATGACCTGTCCATTACAAAGAAGATTATATGATTCCTGAAAGACTTTAATGGATGGGGGGTCAGAGTCTCTCTAGTATGACTGGTGGGGGCTACTTCAGGACTGGGATGTTGGTTTGGTTGTTATTATTTGACGTTGTAGTGGATTACTAACTGCATTGTCTACTGTTATTCCCTCTCAACACTGTTATCGACACGTCAATCTACTGTCTCAGTAGAGTGTTCCAGTGCAGTTGACTGCTACTGGTTCAAGAGAATGTGGATTGGTGTACTTTAATCACCAAAGGTAGCTGCGTGTGTGGGTGTGTGTGTGTGTGTGTGTGTGTGTGTGTGTGGGTGTGTGTGTGTGTGTGTGTGTGTGTGTGTGTGGGTGTGTGTGAACCAAGCCTTTTGTTTTGGACATACTGTACATGCATGCCGTGCATGTTGAAGAGGGAAGGTGTTCATGGGTGATTTATGTGTGAGCGATTCCTTTCGTCCTTGCTTAGTGCACGCACGGTCAGAGGGGAGGTGTTTACAAGGTCTCCAGGATCTGACATCACCTGGAACACACCATGCTGGGCCCAGGAGAAAGCCCTCTTTTCTTCTTTGAGCTGTAAAACATTATAATGGGTACCGTCTGGAAAATTAATCGAGTAGTCATTTGCCGTCTTGACTCCTGAGTGAAAATACCCATAGAACTACGGTGAGGAGCTATTAACATTCCACACCCTGCCCGCGCCATGCTAAGCCTAAGTCTGTAAAGTGAGCGAGTAGTTTATTTTGTAGCTGGAAGAAAATGTAGCCCCCCCCTCCCTTTGTGCAGTCTTCTCCCTTGACTTTGTTAAAGCGAATTTCTCAAAGTTATTTTCACTGGTCCAAGTTGTTTTCATTGGTCAATGGTTGCGCAATTATGGTGGGAATGAAGTTCCCCAGTGTTTCAGCCGTGTGTTTGGCAATGTGTTATTTCTGGTGCAATGGAAGAGATAGGGGCACGAATGTGTGCCTAGCAATGTTAAGTAATGCGCTCAAAGGCTATTCTAGGCGTACGGAATTTGAGATAAGGAGGTGGTGTGACTGTTTCCATGCAAGTCTTCTCTGGTCTGAATAACTTTAAAAAGCAACAAGTGCTCCAAGGTCATGTGGTATATTATCTGATATGCCCAAAGCCGGTTCTTCTGTCTCATTGTTAAGTTTCATACAATATACCATTGATTGATGCAATTTGGGGATTGAGTGATTTGGCATGATGCCGCTGTAGGGCTGTGGGGCTGTCCTCTGTCCATTCCTCTCTGTCTCTGTAAACCACGGGGGTCCAAAGGGTTAAACGGCATGTTGACGAGTCCACTGTTGACTAATGCTCTGGATCCGCTCCGTGGCTCTGATTGGTTTTCCGTCCAGGAGAAACCCAGTCACTCCCCCTCACAGCCCGCTGTGAGCCTCTCCCACAGTAGCCAGATGACATTGACTCATAGCACATGACGGATGACCTCAGCCTTCTGGAGACCCGCTCTCAGCACAACTCAAACCGCAGCACAGGCAGGAGAAGAGAGGTGGACACAGGAGTCAGGTCTCACAGCAGAGGTGTATTTAGATCAGAGGAAGCACTTCAGAAACCCTGACCTCGCACCAGTTTTAAGCAAGATCATCACAACTCAACATCTGCTTGGCTGAGAGTAGCGTAGGCAGACCTTTCATGTCCGGAGCTGTCATCGTCATGGGGAAGACCCCTTATAAGACATTGTGCTTCTGCTCGTGTGGCACAATTTAGCTGATGCCCCCAGCAGTATAATGAAGACGCCAACTCAGTAATAAAAAGAACATAACCGACATGAACAGAAAAGCATACACTGTGTTGCCGAGGAATCTAACCTGTGTGTGTGTGTGTGTGTGTGTGTGTGTGTGTGTGTGTCTTTCAGGGAAGCCGGGGCCACTTCCGGTACCACTGGCAGAGCCACAATGTCAAGCAGAGCGGTGTGGACGACATGGTGCTGCTCTCCAAGATCAACGAGGACGCCATCGTCGACAACCTCAAGAAGAGATACATGGACGACTACATCTTTGTATCCTTTTGCTCACATTCCCGCCCCAAGTTCACACCCGGCTAAGAAATAGCAGAGCCAAGCCGCACTTACGCAGTTCCCAGAATAACTGAAATGTGTTTTTTTCACAGGGCTGCAGTAACTGAGTAATAGGCTAGTGTTTGAGGCTCCAGTCCAGGGTGCAGCCCACATCAGCCCACCCCCAGCACACAGCCCAGAGCTGGGGGGAAAGAGGCCTCTCTGTGCCCCTGTCTGGACCCCTGACTCCAGCCTCCCTCCCTGCTCCCTTAAGCCGGAATGAATCCTAATCAGGTTTACTCTGGTTCCATCTCACCATGCGGCAGTGCAGTATGTGGAGGTTGGGAATGGGGGGAAGGGTTATGTTATGGGGAGGTCTACTGTACCAAATGTTTCCGAATGTGAACACTGCTGTTCTCCCATAACAGCCCTAATGGCTTTTATTAAATCAATGTGTGTCTTGCTGAAAGCGTTCAGGTGCCATGCCACTTCCTTAAAGAAACGGAGGCCCTCAAGGTCTGAAAGGTTTCTGTTTTATGGAGCTATAACTTAGGTCCACTCTACTCAATTGTAGAAAGTGATAGGAATATTGATTTGAGACTGTACAATGTGGGTTTGCAGTGAAATGACAGGGTCTCTGAGTGTCTCCTTTTAGAAAGGAACATCCAAAGTTTTAAAATGAAGTTAATACATCAACCTCATCTGTACTCTGGCAGCAGATGGGATTATGGCGTTTAGTGAATGCTGACACTTTTAGACTTAGAAAAACACTAAATCTTCTGATCGGTGGTAAAAAAGTGGCAGAATGGCAGCAAATGTTCCTGCGAGTTGCGTGCCAGGCTTGGGGTCGGGGTGTTGTTTGGGTCACTGCAGGCCACCCTCAATACTGGCTTTATGCGCCTCAGCAGCTCTGAGCTGTGAGGCTAAAACCTCACATGGCTTCACTGCTGGACGGTTTACAGCGATGTGTGAACACTGGCTCCTTACAAAAGCTCCGGCCTCGATCACCAAAAACTCTGCTGCTGCTGCTGCTACCGCCAACACACACACACACACACACACACACACACACACACACACACACGTACACACACACACACACACACACACGCACGCGCGCACGCACGCACGCACGCACACACACACACACAGACACACGCACACACTGTCCTGATGTCATAAGCCCTATTACTAAGGGTTAGGTAATTTCTCTCTGTCCACACCATGGATGAACTACTGTAGGACAACATTAAATGTTATTAAATTGCATTGCCCTGGAAGCAAAAGGCTTTTCATGTATATTATGTATATTGTTAAATACACACCTGCTGCCAAATGAGAGACGTTTGTATATCTTGATAGTAGTGTAAGTCCCTTGGGCAGTGCAAATGTTGGCTGTGATTTTCGACTTAGTAGTTTAATGCTTTGCCGGTCTCTATTTATTTTCAGTCTGTCACCCTTAACCTATACACTTCCTCCAGACATACATTGGGCCCGTGCTCATTTCGGTGAACCCCTTCAAACAGATGCCATACTTTGGGGATAAGGAAATCGAGATGTACCAGGGAGCGGTAAGTTGGAACCTCTCCTCTGAAACGCACAGCTAACACCTACAGCCATTTCAAATGGTTATTGTTGTTAAACAATCAAAAAAGACGACGTTTCATTTTCTCAATTACTCTGTTGACGTTATGTCTTTGAGGTGCGAGCGAGAGGTTTTTACCAGCTTAGAGAACAAAGCAGTCAAAACAAACGGGGTTAGGTGTGGTGCACAGGCTTTCCAGCGGCACCCCTGGCAGAATGTGGCCGTCAGAAACGGGCCTTGCCCACTGAACAGACTTGGCAGTACCTTTACAGAACAGCCTGTTCAACACTGTATTCCTGGAGCTTTATCTTGGCCTGCCTACTGAGAAAGGCTTTGGCTGCCGCGAAGAACGTTTCTTGAAAACTGAGCGTGCTTAATAAAAAAGTGCTAGCCTGCATATTTACCACTGAGTCACATACCAACCCTCCTCATCCCTATTTTCACAGCTTTTACACTCAGTGTCAAAGTGCATAGTATCAGCAAATAAGAACTACCATGTTTTTTACACCCAAGTGAAGTGATTTGATGATTGTTTTCCTCTCCTCTTTTGGTCAACACCTAGGCCCAGTATGAGAACCCGCCACACATCTACGCCCTGGCAGACCTCATGTACAGAAACATGATGATAGACCGAGAGAACCAGTGCGTCATCATCAGGTAAGGCCGGTGCATCCACTCCACCCCCTCTGGCTTAGTTTGTGCGGGGCTTGGTGTGCAGGAGGAGCAGGTGGAGCACATCCCGAGCTGGAATGTGGGCGACGTCAGAGCGAGCGAGGGAGCAGCCGCCGGACAGAGAGACAGAGAGGGAGGCGGGGGAAGAGAAAGAGAGACGGTACAGATGGTAATCAGCGTGTGGTGATGACACGTGCGTCGCTGAAAGTGAAGACAATGGAGGGGAACAAGGGGAACCGACCCGGCCGGTTCCGCTAGCGCACCGGAGGTTCTTTTTGCTGGCTGACGGAAAGTGATTCGCTCGACTTGTTTTTGTAGTTCTTGCTCGTCACGTTCATCATGTTTCTTAACCCAATCAATTTCACTGGTCACAGCTGGGCATTGTTTTCAAAGTGTTGGAGTCACATCAGGATGTGGAGGGAAAACAAAACACATCTATTTATGAGACACTTCCTGCTCTGAGAAAACAGGAAGGGGCACCTGCAGGATCTTTAGTGGCACATGGCCCCTTGCATACTGGGGGGAACGTGAATGTTTTCCTGATAAATACCGGACAAATCCGGTAAATTTCAAGTCCAATTGGATGCCTACTGATACAGGGGCTGCACGCCACTCTGCTTCACCCTTTGGTTGCTACATGGTCAGTGATAAAGTCAGGAATGCCATAGAAAACATTGCGTTAAAGAGTTTCCATCCAGAGGGTTCTGGGGGCTGACAGCAGCTCGAACAAACCCCATGAAAGGCAAGCAGGAGGCTGTCCAAGTGAAAAGCGTTGAGTCATGCCTGGGCCTTTATCCTGTGGCCCAGTCACCTGAGGTTACTGTAGTGCTTACCTCATGGCCAACAACCCCCTGGTTCAGCACTTTTGCCCCGCTATTTGGACAGCCAGCGGCTGCCAGTACAGTTTCCCACAGAAAGACATGGAAGTGGATTTGCGATGAACCGCTTTTGAAAACAGAGGCCTCCGTGAGTTTGCTGCCCACGCTGTGTGTGGTCAGCGTTTCACTGCATAGGAGCTTTATTTTCCCATTTTACTGAATCCAGAATAATTTAGTGTGACGCGTGTTTTGTTGAGGTTGACTAGTGTTGACTGGGCGTTCTTTAAATATCTGACGATGCCCTATTTTCTGATGTAGGAAACATTTTGGTTTTGAGGTTAGATGAATGGGTATTGTGTGGGATGGTTTCAGAACATTCAGCAGTAAATGGGTTGGGATGATGTCAGGATTCCATGTTGTGTGGATGATAGGAGATTTGACCATTTCTTTTTGCCAGAGCTCCACTCAGTACATGTGCTTCTCTAGGTGGCTCCAAATCCTATGAACTTCTGTAGTGTTTAGGGTAGTTGGTTTGACACTGAAGGTAAGCAGTTACAGTGCTTTAGGTCTGACATTGCAAGAATGCATGCTGCCATTAAAATGAAAGGCTTAGTAAAGACTTTAATGAAAGCAATGGCATGAGAAAGGAACAAACCATTTGCTGTATGTGTATTTGGTGTTGATGGCTGAAACGGGAAACAAGTTTAAAAAATGTGACCAAAGAAAATGAAATTCCACCCACCGTTGCAGTCCAACCTCCTCGACGATGTCAAGGTGTATGTGTGTATGTACACAAAGGTACATACATACCTCATATGGTACTTCCCTAGGTACAGAATGTGCCTCATTAGATGCAATGGGCTAAAACTGGTTGTCTGAGTTCAGCCTGCATTGTATTCATAGCTGATGATGTCAGTAATGATTAACAGGTGCATGTGCATGGCTTGTCTGTCAGCCTGTGCTGTGAGTGACGCCGGCGGCACTAGTGACTCTGCACTGACTTAACAGGGCTCATTATTCCGCACCTCTGCAATTCGTGAGAAGCACGTCTACGTGTGTCCGTGTCTGACCAGTAAATCGGGGAGGATTCTAATAAAGCGTTTAATGTCTGAAGCCTGTGTGGTGACAACAGTGGTGCAGGCCCAACCCTTTAGGAGTGTGGAAATAGATCTGGAGTCAAACCTTAGGCTCTGTTGACGAGCATTCTGACAGACTGTATTTTTGCTGTGGTCAAGCAGTGTTTGTGTAGAGGTCTTAGAGCGGTCTGTCCGACAGTGAACGTCCTCCACTATGTGTGCCTAAAGCCTCCTGTAAGCCTACATGGTACACAGATCACTTGTGGCACGTATATATCGTTCACATGTATTTGTGACTCATCACTCCATTGTGTTTGCTTGCCATGTGAATAGGAATGTTTATGTGTAGCCATTTGGGCAGGACAATGAGAAGCATGGTGTCCTGAGTGGTTGGCTGTATGAAGAAGCCTATAGGGTTACTGGTGTGCTGCCCAGGGACTTCCTCTGGCAGCCTGTACCGGCCCGCAGCTGTGCCGTCTCAAAAGAGCATTAGCAAAATAACCCCCTTCAAAAAGAAATAAAATACAACATAACAGACTGCTCTGTCATCAAAAGCCAAACCACAATCATGTCAAAATAAGTAGGACCCTGGCAAAGTGAAAGGCCATGAGAAGAAGTACTGTGAGGGAAGAGAGAGAAAAAAGACTGAATGTAAAAATATAGTTTGTGAACGTGACACAATGAGATTAACGTTGTTTTCACAACTTTTCCCATAGTTTTGTTTTTACTTCACTAGATATTACTGTTGAGCTAAGACTTTGACTGGTAGAGAACAAGAAGACAAATTAGCTCACACAGGACATAGAGTCCTTTTAATTTGTGAAAGGAAAGTCAAACGATGATGTTTCATCTAGCAATATATTCAATGAATACACAGTTTTTGAATCCAGCGTTGCCCTTTGGCGTTGGGGAAGTTTTATATTGCTGGTAGATGGAGGGAGGGGATTATGAGAAGCGGTCAAATGCGGTTTCCGCTAAATGCTGTGCGCGCACACACACACACCCACACACACACACACTACCCTTCCACCCCCCCCCCCCCCCCCATCCCACTCGTATTGGTTTGTTAAAGTAGAAATACACAACATATATTGTGTCGTAAATAATAAATAAAAGCAGGAAAAAGCAGAAGTGTAACTAAGAGAACTCAGCCTTCAGCCGAGAACAGCAGATTTGTGTTAATTGGGGATAAGAAACCATAACGGGGCGTTTCCCTAAACCCCCCTGACCCTCTTACAAGCTGGCTTAGAGGAGATTGGGTTGGAGGTTTTTTAACATTCTGCTGTCCAGTGCCCTTAATGTTTCACTCAACTGCTATGAAGGAGAGACCGATCATAAGCTGTGTCAATCAGTAGAATAAAATTATACCATATAGTTACTGAAATCCAAATGTCTGATATACACTATACAGTATGTTTCAGTTAAGTGCCCTGCTAGATGGACCTTCCAGGCACTGATCAATGTTCCACAAATACACATACTGGTTATTAGCCTTTCAAGCACGCAGGGAATCAGGCTTTTACTGTAGGCCTACATGTCAGGGTTTAGGTAATGGGTTTATTCAATGGCACTTTTCAATGGTGTCTTTCCTGTGTGTTCTTCTTTACAGTGGAGAGAGTGGTGCGGGGAAGACCGTGGCAGCCAAGTACATCATGGGCTACATCTCTCGAGTGTCAGGAGGAGGACCCAGAGTACAGGTGAGAGCCAACTCCCCCTGTTTGAACACAATGGGTATGTGTGTGTGCGCGCCCGCGCGTGTGTGTGAGTGTGTGTGTGATCTGTGTAAAAATTCACCGAGTTATATTCTCCTGTTTGCCTTAAATCTCTATCACAATCACATAACTCCACTATTAAGCAAATGTATTTCTTTGAGGCGTCCATGTTGAAAGCAAGGGGACCCTAAAAACCTGTTGCCACCCATTTCGGTAGCTATGCCGTTTCTTGTTCACACCAATTCAACTCCCGTCCGCCTTCTCCATTTCCAATGATTAGTCTATCAGCACCCCCTCCAGCCATCTTACCCCCCCAGCCCCCAGCAGCCATCTGGTCCCCCCCAGCACTCGGCAGATGTCCGGTCGACAAGATACCCCCACCCCTCTGGCAGCCCTGACGGGCCTGCTCTACAGGGCTCTGAATTTACAGGCTGTAGGAATATCTGAGCTGGATCGCAAGATCCCTGCACTCAGCCAGCGCTGATGTTAGTCATTGTTTTTCAGTCTGGACGGAACCTTTTTTCATCCTGGAAACACAATACGCAATCGTATGGCTTCAAGTTCAAAGCTAACTTTGGCTGTTATAGTTTGATTCAGTTTGCCTAGTGGAATAGACTGCATCATCATGTTACACAAACTTTTGTTTATTTTTGGAGCTGTCGGTAAAGTCACATCATGTGTGTACTGTTAGTGCTAAAATATTATGTTACTGTCTGTGACACACATTTTCCCTTGAACCCTCCGTCAACTCCCTTTTTGTTGATACCCCAAACTAATATGCTAGTAAATACAATGTTAACCGTGTCATTGTTTCCCACGCAGAACCTAGGCTTTTGCCAATATCATTTGTTCTTAATAAGATGCATGTGGGTCTACTGCATGTGAAGTAGCATGGTGGTGATACCACGGGTATTATCATTGGAATTTCCATTGTTAAATTCCACAAGGTAGCCATTGTATGCAGCAGCCCTGCCTCCCTCTTTCCCCTTCCTGTCCTCGTGTAGCTTCATCAGATCCCTCTGATGTCCTCGGCACGGCCCATTCCCATGGCCTGTCCAGCCCTGTAGTATGATGGTCCGCCCCAGGAACCGCCTAGGTGAACCACACCGTGTTTTCTTGGGGACATGCGTATGGGTGCAGCAGGTGTGTTTTGCATGCGTGGTTATGAAAGATCTGGCTGCTCATTCCCTAGGCCGGTCTGCTGATTAAAACGGTGTGGCGTAAGTAAGCAGCAACTTTGATCTTTATCTGCCTGTCACAAAGATTGAGCCATGCAAACTAAACAGACGCCCATGCCCCTAAAGAAGTATGTAAACAAGTAGGCTCAGTTTTGTCCTTGCTGAATATTTGCACTGTAGGTCTGACAGTGACTGTTTTGACTAATATACTGAAAGTGTCAGGGATGCCGTTGAACTCGAATCTCCATACCACCAACCCTATTATGTCCGTGGGGGACAATCGTTCAGGGACACGAAGGATTCCAAAGAATGTTACCCCACCACTTCTGCCAACGATAACAGAGGGGTGAATAGCTCCGTCTCTGTCGCCTGCTTGATTTAAAACCCACGTGCTCCCGTCACGCAGATGGCTTCTGGGAATGACGAGGTTCTCCAGACACTGTGTGTGCGCTGAGGTGCGTGTGGAAAGTTTTCAGAGGCTGCACTCGCCGTCCTGCCTGAGAGCAGAGGTCTGTGTGTGACTGCTGTGTGTGACTGCTGTGGGACTGCTGTGTGGGACGTGTCTGTCTGCTGCCTGCTCCCCCAGTCCGTCCCTGTAGCTAACAGCCTGCTGTCCTGTGTCCTGTCTCCTCACAGCACGTCAAAGACATCATCCTGCAGTCCAACCCCCTCCTGGAGGCCTTCGGCAACGCCAAGACTGTCCGCAACAACAACTCCAGCAGATTCGTAAGGCTTCCACGTCTACCATGTACTTTTTCACTCACTTTTTAACTCTAAGTTGTTGGCACCACTTAGTTTGAAACCGTTCCACGGCCTTCCTGGGAACCAAAGCTAACAAAAGTTTGTCCAGTTCAAATAAAATAAAGACAGGGGTGAGGGGTGAAAGACAGAGTGAATTATAGTGTACTCCTTCTTCTGTAGGGTGTGTTACAGCCCTCTCCTGTCTCCCCCTGTTAGGGCCTGCTAGCCTCAAGGGTGGCATAGCTCGGCTGTAAGAACAGAAAGAAAGGGCATACATTTAACATGATTGTGTCTTATCCTAGAATAAAGGAATTAAAGCAAACTTACTAATAACTGTTCCAGTTGTGATTCCCCCAGTAGAACCCTGTAGTGAGAACGGCTTTAGGTTTAATCGTACAAAGCCGTTTTGTGCCAGTTGTTAGTCTATCGGGTTGAGTTTGTGGAAAATCGATTAGATTTGGCACTGATGGAGTGTGAACAGTGCCGTTGAGGAAGTCTCTTTGGATGAATGGTGTCTCAGTGTCATGGTACACTGGGGCCTCAGCCCCTTTCTGACTGGGACTGGGATAGACATTACAGTACACACCAGTCTGAGGAGAGCCAGGGGTAGATTTTAATAGACACACACACACACACACACACACACACACACACACACACACACACACACACACACACCAGTGTGTTGCAGGTGTGCGCCCTTAGCGCGGTCTGTGCACACGGCTGTTGCTTCTTGGTCCCTGAGGTCTGGCTGACAGCTTTGGAGCGGGCCACTCCAATCATTACGAGCCACGCTCTCATCCTGCAGGGGAAATACTTTGAGATCCAGTTCAGTTCCGGTGGCGAGCCAGACGGAGGGAAAATCTACAACTTCCTTCTGGAGAAGTCACGCGTGGTGATGAGGAATCCTGGGGAAAGGAGCTTCCATATATTCTATCAGGTGAGGGTCTAGGGGAAACATGTGGTGGTTGACTGTTTGACTGTGTAAAGGATGATGTGCACATTTAGAACAAAGGGGCTAACATGTACCAACAGTGGCTAGCAGAGTGTCTGAGTGAGATTGTGTGGAATCCGTGCCATTTGGCTGCTGTAATGAGGCTGGCCGTCCTCACCACCGCCTCAAGGCCCAGAAAGGGATGGGCTGCTTACTCAGGCCAATCCTTCAGCTGCGTGTGCACATATCTAATCCCATAAACTAAGCGGAATGCAAGGTTGATCAGAAAATTAAGGAACCTAATCAAAAAAAAAAAGGATCTGAATTATGACCCTGTTGACAGCCAACTCTATAAATACTGCTTGCAATAATTGAGACTGTAGCTCAACAGGATTTTATTACAGTAATCTCTCCTGTTTGTAGTTGATAGAAGGTGCCAGTGGAGAGCAGAAGAGCAGCCTGGGAATCACCAGTCTGGACTACTACACCTACCTCAACCAGTCAGGCTCCTACAAAGTGGATGACATTAACGACAAGAGCGACTTCCAGGAGACAGTGGTGGGTTTGCTCTGTCCTCCTCATGTGCACAAAACTGTTCTTTTCTCAAACTTGCATGCTGTACGGCTTCCAGCCATTATACCGTTTGGGTTGTGTGTGGCGTTCCCTTCCCTTTTCTCTTCCTCTTCTTTTTCTTCCTCTTCCTCTTTTTTTGGTCTCTATTCTGCTGCTCTCGCTCGTTACCATTGTTACCATCTCCACCTGTTAATGTTTACCCTGGAAACCACAGCAGGAGTAATTAGAGGACCTGAGTGAGGGGCCGCGGGAGTAAGTAAACACCCACCGGAGCCTTCCATTAACGTGCTGTGTTTCTCCACCGCTCCCCCAGCATGCCATGGAGGTGATTGGCATCTCGGGGCCGGATCGCGCCATGGTCCTGCAGCTGGTGGCCGGAGTCCTGCACCTCGGCAACATCAACTTCAGAGAGGCCGGCAACTATGCAGCTGTGGAGAGCGAAGAGTGTACGTGTGTTACTGTATAAAAAGAATGAATATGAGAGAGAGAGAGAGAGAGAGAGAGAGAGAGAGAGCGAGAGAGCGAGAGAGAAAAAGAGAGAGGGGAGGGTGCTTTAAGGACAAAGGGTCTGGTGGCGCTCCGATGGAAACGTAGCTAGACGCCTTGGGTTCCAGCTTGTCAATTCCCTCCAGTCTTCTGGGGAAGGTCTGTCTTTCATCCAGTGTCCTAGAATGCTCTTTGACCAACACCTAATAGCAGCACATTTCCTTTGGCTGTGAGGAGTTTCTAACTCCCCAAAGCTGTATTGTGTTGATGCAGGGCTGTAGCCTAGCGCCAGGCCATGTTGAATAACCCAGAGAGTGAGGCACTGGCCGAATTACATCACAAACTAAAATTACTCTAAGAAGGGCGACTCTTCCTGTCCCCCTCCCTCTCTGTCTCTGTCCCACTCCCTCCATCCTTTTTTTCTCTCTTTCCCACTCCCTCCATCTGCATTGCTCTTTTACCACATATCCTTTCCCTGCTTCCATCCATCCCTCCTTTTTATTCCTGTTCTTTATTCCCTGCCTTTCACTCGCCAACCTACAGTACACTTGAGATACCATTGAGACCATCAGGTTGCATGCACACAAAGCCCTGGTCTGTTCTTCGCAGACGAAGTACCAGTGCTCCTTAATCTCTGCCTTTCCTCTTCCCCCCAATCTGACTTCCTGTCTGCACTGCAGTGTGTTTCACGTATCAGAAATCCTGACCCCCCCCCCCCCCTTCCTCCATATAAAACCACACACACACACACAGCAACATCAGTCCACGGCAACATCTGTGCACTCTCTGTCAAACAAATCCACGCCTCAGATGCCACTTGAAAGTACTTCGACTACTCCCTCAGTAAATCTCACTAGGGGCTGGTTATTTTGGGTATTCACAGCTAACTTGAAACGGAGCCAGGCAGGGACAGTGTCCAATGCATATGTCTCCTTGCTAAGTGGGCCTTTCCTGCCTACAGTAGCAGACACAGTAACCCTGACTTTAGACTTGGCGGTGCATTAAGTTGGCCCTCGGTCGGTCACACCCTCATTTCCCATAAGAGGGCTATTGGAGCCGGCTGAGGCACTCTCCGACACCGTCAGGGTACAGGCTTGAAAGCATTTCCCTCATAATGGTAGTGACTCACTAAGTTCTAGTGAAAGGGTGTCAACTGAGGGTTAGAACTAATGGTCTGTGGCACGCACAAACCCCTATTAGAATAAAGGCTTTGTTGCTCTGGTAAAGGAGAGAGCTATACGTCTTAATGAGACTTTGTTGAAAACCATTACAGTGCCGAGTCTTTCCTTTTCGTCATTCTAGCCCTGAGAGAGAATGTATCGAACAATCACACTTTGTCTGCTTCTGTCTGCCTGTCCCCTCGCTGTTCCTCTGAGTAGTCCTGGCCTTCCCGGCGTTCCTGCTGGGGATAGACCAGAACCGGCTGAAGGAGAAGCTGACCAGCCGAAAGATGGACAGCAAGTGGGGCAGTGCCCTGGAGTCCATTGACGTGACACTGAACGTGGAGCAGGCGTGCTACACGCGGGACGCCCTCTCCAAAGCCCTGCACTCGCGGCTGTTTGACTTCCTAGTGGAGGTGTGCACAGACCTCGTCCTGACAACTCCCAGCATGTCATTTCAACTCTTGTGTCATCCAGGTTCTAACGTGGTGTTTTATTTTCCAGTCCATTAACAAAGCCATGGTGAAGGATCATCAGGACTTCAGCATCGGAGTGCTGGATATCTACGGGTTTGAAATATTCCAAGTAAGTCTTCCAGGCTTCCAGTTGGAATAGCAAGTGGCCCTGACTCAGCAAAGGCTCAGGACCCTTACAAGATAACACGCGGTCACTGAGCCCTGAGGATCAGACTGACTTTGTAAAGTATGCGGATTTAAGGGCCATCTCTTGATTGAGACAGGGCAGCCCTTAGCACAATTGTCCCTCACTAATCTTATTAAACTAGTTGTGTTGTCGACATAACGAGGGGCTCTTGCGTCTGCCTCCTGGGGGGTTGTTGATAGGATTAGGTTCCATTGAATACTGAACAGAAACAGCCCCTGTATCACAGGGAGTTTTAAGCCCGAACGTGCTGCATACTGAGCTCCCTGTGTGTTGCGTGTTTAGATAACATTCCTTGAAAAAAAAAGCAGACTGACTTGGCTGGATGCGTTCCAGCTTTCTCTCCACAGTTCTGTTTATATACACAGGGCTATTATTACTGAAGCATGGTGAAAATAAGCCCTGTGTGTGTTGGTGTATAGGGGTCCACACAGGGGGACAGCTCTGGCCGCTCTAGATAGCACACAAAGGGCCGACCCCCGGGTCTACTGTAATAGTGGGGGTCTGTGTATTGTATGGGACGGTTTCCTCCTTTTGAAACAGGCAGCCTGGTCCCCTCTGAAGCCCAGAGGATATCCCCATGCAGACCTCTGTGGCCAGCCGCATGTGGAACACACACTAACTGTGGCCATGTGACAAGAGTCGGGTCTAATGTGTATTTCTCTTTGTCAACAGAAAAATGGCTTTGAACAGTTCTGCATCAATTTTGTCAACGAAAAACTGCAGCAGATTTTTATCGAGCTGACACTAAAAGCGGAGCAGGTACGGTGTTCTTTCTCCCTTCACAGTCACCCCCTTTTGGCTATTCATTTGTCTTCTATTGTACACGCAACGGAGTGCACTTCAACAAAATCCATGTTTGCTTTCCTGTAGGAGGAGTATGTACAGGAAGGCATCCGATGGACTCCCATTGAGTACTTCAACAACAAGATTGTCTGTGATCTCATCGAGAGCAAAGTGGTAAGAGCACGGCCATGAGTCACTGTTTCACGGTCTAATCCCAGAGAAACACGACGGCATGAAACAGTCGTCCAGCTCCATTAGGTCTGTTTGTTATGCCTCGTTATGGCTTTATGGTCACAATAGGGGCAAGCACTCCACAAATTGAGTTGCACGCGAGACGGGACTCCTCACTCTTCCCATGACACATCCTGAAATGTGCCAAAAGGCCTCCTAATTAGATTTGCCCGTCCCGCTGAGACAGACCTAAGCCCTCAAATCCAAAACAGGGGCTGCCCCTGAGACACGCCTCCATCTGAGCTTGGAGACCGTGGCGCTTCTCTCTCTCTCTTTCTCTCTCTCTCTCTCTCTCTCTCTCTCTCTCACACGCTCTCTCTCTCTTCCTCTCTCTCTTTCTCACACACTCTCTCTCTCACACACTCTCTATCTCTCTCTCTCTCTCTCTCTCTCTCTCTCTCACACACACACACTCTCTCTATCCTTCTCTCTCTCTCTCTCTCTCTCTCTCTCACTCTCTCTCTCTCTCTCTCTCGCTGACATGTCTGCTTTGACACGCTGCCGGCCCAGTTGGTTACGCCAGTGGACAGTAGACGTGCCTTTCTGAATGGCGTGGACAGAGAGCCATGCTCTTTGAGCCAGAGACAGTGTGCCCACTGTCCTCCGTCAGGCCACCGAACAGCCCTGGCTCAGTGGGGATGGATAGGGCAGCTTGCAGCTGTGTGTCAGGGTGACCTCATTCACCGCGTGGGTGTAAATCGGTAGCAATACGGAAGATGATTCAGAATCAGCTCCTGTGTGATGCGTTCTGGCGTAGGCACTAAGATGACACATGCTCCTGCTGACGTATCCCTGGAAATGTTATGAGTTCACACTTCATTTCTTGTATGACGAATACATCCTTTTTAAAGATATATTCGCACATTATGCATTGCTTTCCATAACTTAGCAGACTCTTTTGAATCCATTCTGTAACGTATCAAAGTGGCCTCGGTCAATGTGAACGTTCTTGGTTTTTGTTTCCAGAACCCGCCGGGCATCATGAGCATCCTGGACGACGTGTGTGCCACCATGCACGCTGTGGGCGAGGGGGCCGACCAGACCATGCTCCAGAAGCTCCGCGTCCAAATCAACTCCCACGAGCACTTCAACAGCTGGAACCAAGGCTTCATCATCCACCACTACGCTGGCAAGGTCAGCCTCTCTCAGCCCTCTTCTCCTCTTTCTCCAGCGTCTGTCCCCTTCCCTCACTACCCTAGTTCTGGTCACTCTGATTGCCCATGTCATTTAGGAACCCCTCTTCTCATTCGGTTCTTACATCGCCCCGCTCCTCCACAGTCCAGACAGCGTCCATTTCTCTCTCCTCCCTTCTGTTTTCCCCGTCTCCCTCCAGTTCTCGCTTCGCCCCCTGATGTGATATCAATCTCCCTCTCCCTCTCCCCGGGGTTCTCACGGCCTGGGCTGTTCCCGGCTCTGCCCTGCCGTCCCGCCCCCCCCCGTCCCGCCCCCCCCCCCTCCCATCCTCCTCCAGATGTGTTGTGTTTCCAGCCTGGTGCCCCTGGCATGCCGCCGGCCTAATGAGCCGTGCCATCCAGGCCCGGGCTGCTCCCAAACAGCCGAGGCCGGCCGACATTCCATCCCTGTCCCAGCAGGGTGTAGGATCTCCCTACCACAGATCACTGCAGACTGTAGCTTGTAGCCTGTAGCCACGCTGGTTGTCTCCTGCTTTGTGTTTGGGACGCAGACCCAGCACTAAGCCTACTGTCTCCCCATGGTTTCCGTACTGAGAAGCCAACGTGCTCCCGGTTCATTTCCCCAGAGCACCTGGAGTGAGGCGAGTGTCAGAGGGTGGTGCGTCGCTGTCGCCATGTGAATAGGTCAACTGTGTGGTGTTCTGCAGCTGGGGATGAACCCATAGTAACGTGAATAGGTTAACTGTGTGGTGTGCTGGGGAGTCGGGACTTACCCTTAGTTACCCCCCGTGGGGTCTGTGCCTCTTCCAGGTGTCCTACGACGCCGAGGGATTCTGCGAGAGGAACCGCGACGTCCTCTTCAGCGACCTGATTGAGCTGATGCAGAGCAGTGAAATGTAAGTAGCCACGTTGGGCGAGGGTTCTATGGAGGTGCCACCAGATAAAAGGCCATATGGTCAGATGTATAGGAAAGGCCTCTGAATGAGCCTGGCAAAGGGCCAGTGCAGCTGGAGAGGAGAGAGCCACAAAAGAAGGGTGCCGTGCTGGGCAGTACCCTCCCTCTGTCGCACGTCTGCGGGCCCCTCTCCGGGTCTGTGCGATTGGGGGTCGGCTCTGAGCGTTTGGGCCCTGCTGAGAGTGCCGTTTCCCCGGGGAGCTCTATGGAGGAGTCTGCCCGTGGCCGTCTTGTGCCTTCCTTGGCCCCCTTTTGAGCCCCACAGGCCATCTGTGCAAACATCCCCCCTCTGGCTCCTTCGGCCTCCACAACCTCCAGCTCTTTGTGTGGGCCACAAAGGAGGTTCATGCCAGCACACCCCATTCAGACATGAGGCACGTGCTCTCATGCGTATACGTACATAACACACACGCACACGTACGCACACACACACACACACACACGCGCGTGCGCGCTACACACACACGCACACACACACACACACGCACAGAGACAAAGTTGTGTAGCCAAACACAAATGAAGGGTCCTTCCTTCAAGCAGCAGGTCTGCCCTGAGAAGAAAGGAAAGATCACTATGGTCAGCTGGACATTGTTTGCTAGTCTCCGTTCCATCTGCACACACACACAACTCCCCACACGGATCCTCCTTTATGTTCCTGTGACCTTGACTAAGACGTTTAGTACCAAACAAGTTCCAATGCTGAGACATAATATTTGCTTTTTGACATTGTTCAAACATTCATTTCTTAGGTCAAGTCATGGCACACCGTATGTGGCTATATAGCTTGTAGTGCTATTGGCTCATTGGTCTTGGATGGGTAACGGTGTGGTAATGCTTTTGACCATGATAATTCATAATCCTTTTACATTTTAAGAATAGTCAAAAAGGTGATGGTAGAGCATGTCTTACTTAATGAATCCCTTGAAGCTCTTGATGTGGTACACGGATTGAGAGCATTCTATGCTTAAAGGTTCTGGAATGTTTGCAGGTATGTGCTACATTCTGATCAGCGCAAACACATCATAGCTGTGGAATGAGGTTGAGACAGATAAAACCCAGTAGCATGATAGCAGTATGGAACCAAGAAAACCACATTCCCCGGGACAACTTTCCATTGCAAGAAAAAGACCGATTTTTGAGGAAGTGACAGTCACTGTTTGGCTGAAGAGCAGCTGAAAACCACAGTTATTCCAACTGCAGCTCTGTCCTCTGGCAGAAGCTTAACAACAACAATGTGAGCGTTGAGATTTTGCAAACTGTATTTGCAGCTGCTGAGAAGAAGTCTGAGTGAAAAACAAGCCTTGGGCTTTTGGACCAGGCGGCCTTTAATCGAGCAGACTTTGTACATGAAAGCCAACCTCTATATCCTGTGTTTCTACATTCTAATCTCAGCCTTGGCTGTGGTTGTGTCTCTGTCCTACAGAACCTTCATCAGATCACTGTTTCCAGAAAACCTCAATTCGGAGAAGAAGGGCCGACCTACAACGGCGGGCAGTAAGATCAAGGTGTGTTGAGCGGTGTGTGTGCGTGTGTGTGTGTGTATGTGTGTGCGACATGCGGCTTGTGTGCCGTGCTTTGTGACACAAGGGGTATTAAGCAGCCACCTGGTAAACACACTCAAACTCACACAAAAAGTCTGTCAGGTGCAGGTCATGGAACCTGCCTAATGAAAATCTCATTGAGGGCCGTGTTGTTTTAGCATGTCATCTCTGTTGTTGCAGTGATGACAGGGCTAATGAGAAAGTAGGTGTGACACACACTGAAGTGTCTTTGACACGGAGATAGTGCTCTCATTAATCAGCCCTGTCAGGACTGGGATCACCAACAGCCCAGCCGGGAGAGCAGGCCATAATTGAGCCTTCACTTGTTAAAAAACTGTAGTTGGCCGTATTTCATAGTTTAATTTGTTCCTTGTTCCAGAAACAAGCCAATGACCTGGTGGGCACGCTTATGAAGTGTACTCCTCACTATATCCGCTGCATCAAACCCAATGAGACCAAGAAACCCAAAGACTGGGAGGAGAGTCGGTGAGTTCTACTCTCATGTAACTACTCCTGTATGTCACTATGTCCTGTCATACACACTCTCTCATGTTACTTATAATATATAATAATAATATTACTTTGCCGCTGACCCCTCTGCTAAGTTTAGCATGGCGCCGTTTCTTTTCCCTTCAGCTATTATTGTGTTAGATGGGGCACGGTGCACCTCCTCAACCCAGTGTTATGTCTGCTTGGTGATGCATATCTTGAGTTTGGGCCCCATGTTGTGGTCTCAGGAGAGTGTGATGGAGGGGGTCTCTTAGACACCCTCCCCGGGCCTCCCACTATTTCCTCGTCCGGTGCTTTCCTCCGTGAGGGAAAGGGCGCTGGGTTCTAGATGTACTGATACAGGCTGCTGGGGTATTGTTCACCGGGCCTAATGGGCTTCCTGTTGTGAGCCTGACTCAGGTCGAACGGTTTCATTAGCAGCGGAACCCCTGGCTCACAGGAAGCCTGGCTGCATTAAGAGGTTCCTATGGGTGTGTCGGTGGCCAACGTGAGGAAAAGACAGGCTCTTAACGTACGATGGCCTTGTCTAGTGAGAGGACAGACGAAGAATCACCCGCAAATGTTCGAAGGATCAGGAGAGAATATTTGTTCTAAATCTTCAGTTGCGTCTGGGTGGCAGTCTCACTGACCTTTGAGATATTGACTCTGTTCTCTCTCCCTTTTCTTCTCTCCCATCAGGGTGAAGCACCAAGTGGAGTACCTGGGCCTGAAGGAAAACATCCGAGTGAGGCGTGCTGGTTATGCCTACCGTAGAATCTTCCGGAAGTTCCTCAACAGGTAAGGCTCTAGGGTATGCATGGCTCCCTCCACATTGAATAGGCCTGATCATGGGAATGTTGCCACTCAGTGGGAACGTGTAAAGAAGGTTCCTGTCCCCTCTTTCAGGGAAGGGACAGGGTCGACATTTGGAGGCAATCAGGAAGTACTCCCTTTGGTACTGTTAGTGTTGGCAGGGCTGAAGGAACAGGCTGTGTGCTTTGGAGTGTGCTCTCCAAGGGCACAGAAGACAGAGTGGACTCAGCGCTACAGTTGTTGACGTTACTGAATCAGGCAGACATGGGAGAGGCTCAGCATGAAATAGGCCTGCTGAATTTAGACTTTGGTTATTGTGTTGAGCTTGTAGTGGGTAGTGGGCCAGATCTTAAAAGCTGCCATGGGCTTCTTGCTCACCATTGCGTCATAGTCGGCACAATACAACAGGAAGTGGATTTCTACATCTTCCACAAACCATGTATTAATCAGACTCTTTGTTGCTCACACCCTATGACATGCCCCATCTTTAAATAATACATAATATTTTCCAAATAGGGATTTGGATTTGTTCATAGAAATAATATTTTTGCACATTCTCAGCGTTGTTTTAGTGTCTAATTGTGCCGCTCTTATCCTCTTCTTCTTTCCCAAGGTACGCTATCCTGACCAAAGAATCCTGGCCAACATGGCGCGGCGACGAGAAGCAGGGTGTCCTTCATCTGCTGCGCTCTGTTAACATGGACCAGGACCAGTTCCAGCTGGGGCGCACCAAGGTTTTCATCAAAGCCCCCGAGTCGGTGAGCGCACCCCCCCCCACCAACCCACCCCCCAAACCCCACTTCCCCGTCCCCGCCTCTCTCACCATGCGGAACCTTCCAGTAAAAAATCCCCCAACTGGTCAGCACAAGCATTGACTCATTGTGACATGTTGTAATGGATGATGATGTGTCACTGGTTGATTCTGCTGTCTGGCAAAAAAACAAGTCCTGGACTGAAGAGTGTGCACACCATAAAAGGCCCTAGTGTCCCAAACCATGGCGGTATCAGTGTGCTGGGGGGAGAACTGGCCTCGGCACTGCGTCAGTAGCATTGAGTCAACACAGCCTTGGGCCTCATACACTGGTGCTAGGCTGTGGTCGTGGGCCGGCAGGTAGTGGGATATTGGAAGGTGTTGCCTGTTTCCACCACTGCACTTTCTCAGGCTCTTTATGAAAGCTGCGCTTGTGCGGTTTTGTGAGCTCACTTGTTGACATTTGTAGATGAGTGTGTGCATGTACACGTATACTGTATGCTCAGACACACACCAACACACAGACACAAACACACACACACACCAACACACACACAGTACATTTACAGACACACACAGAAATGCCAAAACGTCGTTTTCATCCGACCTTGTGGCTAGGCCTGACTGTTATGACTTCTTCTATGGCTTGTGACGGCAGCGGTGGCCTGTCCAGAGCCCCTCCCCCAGCCCTGCTGGCCCACTGGGAGCCCGTGTGATGGAGGTGTGCTTATGAAACACAAACACCACGCGACAGTGAGCTCTTAGATTATTAGCTAGGCTTCTCCAAACAAACCTCCCTCTCTGATAAGGTGCTGACACACACTAATACGTTTGTGACTAAGGCATGTTTTCTCTCTCTCTCCCTCTGTGGTGATGGACATTGTGGTTTTTTAGTGTCTAGTCACAGGTCCTACCTACAGGTCCAGCACAGCAGGTTCTGGGTGGACTGCTGGGTAGGGTTCCGTCTTAGCTGTTTCCTTGTTAGTGGTTGCTGTAATGAGGCTGTGAATGGTCTGAAAGTGCCAATGACAAGCATCAGAATGTAGCTAAACTTGGCTTTGACTTGGACTGATAAGTGTGGAGGCAGAGGGTGTGCGGGCACTAGCTGGGGTGTGTGTGGAGTGAGTGCCCATGCCAGTGTCTGAGCCTGGCGCTGGTGACTGGGCAGGATGTTTAGTCTGGGATGGAGAGATGGCCGGGTGTCCAGGGGCCCAGCAGGAAATGATAGTGAGGCTGGGCAGAGGAGTAGGAGTCCAGACAGAGCTATAGTGGACACGGGACAGCCCCACTGGACTGGACCGTATAGGTCAGCAGCATGGAGCTGAAGAAGGTTTTATCTTATCTTAGATATGACCCTGTGCTTTTGTATGTTCAATGCATGTACTAGTATGTTTGTATGTACATACAGTATGTGTGTGTGTGTGTGTGTGTGTGTGTGTGTGTGTGTGTGTGTGTGTATGTTCTGGCACGTACAATATCCATGTGCGGAGCTTGGCCATTGTTGAATGTTGGGTGTGTCTGAACAAAGAGGTAGATCACACTTGGCCAAGTATGCTGTTGTTGTTGTTTCTTAGTTATGTCAGGTGGGAGTGGCTCTGAGCCTCACTAAGTGTTTGTCTGTCCCCACAGCTCTTCCTACTGGAGGAGACGAGGGATCGCAAGTTTGACGGCCATGCCCGGGCCATCCAGAAAGCCTGGAGGAAGTATTTGGCCCGCAAGAAGTATGTCCAGATGAGGGAAGAAGGTGAGACCAGTCGCTGACACTGTATCTCTCCCACACTGATGTTTTTAACAATATATATTGTGGTCTCTTCCGTGAATTCTCTCTCTCACTCACTTTCTCACTCGCACACACACAAACACACCGATCTCCAATTGCAATGTCACCAACATAGCAATACAAAGGCACACCTTTCCATCTAGCAGTTATGCCAGTCAGTCTGACATACATCTGTCTGACTGAAGGTCTCTGTGTGTCCCCAGCCTCAGACCTGCTGTTGAACAAGAAGGAGCGGCGGAGACACAGCCTCAACAGGAACTTTGTGGGCGACTACCTGGGGATGGACGACCGACCGGAACTCCGACAGTTCATGGCCAAGAGGGAAAAGATTGACTTTGCTGACAAGGTCACTAAATACGACCGCCGCTTCAAGGTGAGTACTATCTGACGTGACCTTAGATCCTCATGCCCTCCTGCCTATTACTGTGTCTTGTGACTTGAGGCAGACACAAAGTTGACCCAGTCGTGTGTGTGTGTATTCAGGGCATAAAGAGGGACCTGATCCTGAGCCCCAAGTGTGTCTACCTGATCGGGAGAGAAAAGGTGAAGCAGGGTCCCGAGAAAGGCCAGGTGAAGGAGGTGTTGAAGAGGAGGATTGAGGTGGAAAAGATTCTGGCTGTGTCTCTAAGGTAAGGAGGAGCTCAGCCGTGGAGCCCTGAGCCTAGGAACAAGTGTGTTTGGTCTGCTTAGGAACACAGTGGGCCCCAAGGTTGTGCACTGGTTAAAGAGTAACTTATTACACAAACAGTCAGTAGGTCAGGAACGCACAGGAACATCATGGCTCACATGAACTCTCAAAACACATGCAACACAGATGATCAGACTCAAACCCCCACAAAGACAGAAACACAGACGAACGGACGAATGGACAGACTGACTGACTGACAGACAGACACATTCAAGAGACAATCTTCTAAGCTGCAGCCATCTACACCAATGTCACTTCAAAGGCGTCTGTCTGGGATTTCCATCACACTGGTCCCTATGTTCCTTTAAATGTCACACATGGGCTATAACCAACACATGGGATTGATTCAGACCAACTCTCATAGAGAAACATACACGTATGTCGGCTCCTTTGTGTGGCAAGGCTTTATAGAACAGGCTGTCTCTACAGCTGAATGTCTGCGTAAAAGCAGAAACTTCTATCCTCTAAACTACAACATCAAGTGACGGACTCACCCAGTGTAAGGTCCTCCAGTTGGCATGTTAATATTACACATGGTTGGATACGTGATCCGTGAATTGCTGTGGGGAGCTGTTACAGGGGGGTCATTGTACAATGCTTTATATAGGTGCACTCAACTTGTGTGGGAGAAGGACGATGGAGCGAGTTGGGGGGTTGTGTGTAATGTGAACCAGGTGGTGCCGGCAGGGGAAAGCTGGGGTTGTTAAAAGCTCTCATTGGAGACAACTTCACTTCAATGACAAAGGCCATTCTCTCCCTTAGATACCTGCTGCTTTGGGTTGCTGTGTTAGTATGCAAACATCCCAGGCTAAAAGAGACTATCAAACCACTCTAATTTGCCTGACCTCTGGGCTGCAGCTATTAAGTAGTTTCACAACAACTTTCCAACGAGGGATAACTCCTTGGTGTTTTTATTCATCAAAATGTTGTCACCAATACTCTTCATGTACTGTTCTGTGTCACAACACTACACAGACTACAATGGCGTATCTCAGGGTTATATATTGACCGTCAAAGATTGTTTTCCTTAAGCGTTCTCACTCTGCCATACACAGCACCATGCAGGACGACCTGCTGATCCTCCATGAGCAGGAGTACGACAGTCTGTTTGACTGCACCTTCAAGACGGAGTTCCTCAGTCTGCTAGCCCGGAGGTTTGAGGAAAAGACCCAGAGAAAACTGCCAATCAAGTTTGGGACAACGTAAGTGCACACGTACAACATTGCATCAATGTAGGTTGTTAGGGGGGGACCTGAATCCAATAATATGCAAACAGTCCGCATAGAAAACAGGATTACAGCACTGCCACTCAAAGAACACACACAGGATATGGGAGCATTAGAAATACAAATATGGTCACGTTATGCCTCTTAGAAAAATAAACCAAGTTTACCGGTGACAATGTCACAATCTGTGAATTAAATTGAGTGTGTATGTTTGTGTGTGCGTGTGTGTGTGTGTGTGTGTGTGTGTGTGTGTGTGCGCGCACGCTGCTCCTCAGGCTAGAGCTGAAGCTGAAAAAGGAGAACTGGGGCTTCATGAACGCTGGAGGCTCCAGACAGGTGATGTTTGTCCAGGGCCAGGGAGACATGGCGGTCCTCAAGCCCTCCAACAAGACGCTGCAGGTCGGCATTGGCCCCGGCCTGCCCAAAAACACACGTGAGTAGCCAGTCGGACCGTCTGTATGTACCATACTCTATATTTTCCTGTGAACCTTTTACTGACTGGGAGAGTCCGTCTGCAGGGCCCACCCAAAAGAGCCTCTCTCAGGGTCGCTCCAACATGTCCAGAACCCAAAAGAACATCCCCGCCCGAGCAGCACCGGGGCCGCCAGGTAACCCAAGCAGCGTCGTTGTATGTGGACCTAGCCCATCTACGTTAACGCTACAGAAAGAGAGTCAGGCCGCTTGTTAATCCCATCCTTGTCATCTCCTCTCCTCCAGTGGCCCACCAGAACGGCGGACCGAAGAGCACCAATCACATAGCCAATCAGAGAAATGCCTCGCATCACTCCAACCCAAGGCCACCGCCCACAGGCCACGGGGGCCGCCCCTTCCTGCCCAGTAACGGCAGCCACCTGGAGGAGCGGGGGGGCGGCCGGCCACCGCCCAACCTGGACTGTCTGAGGGTCCCTGACCAGGGCGCTGCAGGGTAAGAGGCCCCCACTCACCACATGTACACCATTCCAAAATTCACAAACATGGTAGAGATGTTGCATACAAATATAGATATTTCAGACCTTACGACAAGGCATGAAATGTATTTTTACAAAAGAGATCATTTTAATATTTTTGTATTCATTCGGTTCATTTCCATTACATGACATAGTTCCAGCCATGTTAACATGGGAAAGACAAACACAGAAACTAGGATTGATTCTCCATTCACCTCACCATCCAAAGCAAGGCTAATGCAATGTTAGGTTCAGTTTCTTTCTGGAGTGTATGATGATGTGTTTGTGTTACACAGACATGCACACACCAACAGACACACACAGACACTGTCCCCCTGTAACTCAGCTGATGTATTCTTTTATAGTAACGGCGACGGGCGGACAGCGTCAAATGGAGTAATGTGAGTCTGAGTGTACACGATGTTTTGGTTGACCGTTTCGGTCTCCTGACTGGTTGGTTGATGGTTTCGCTACTACTGGCATGATGTGTGTATATGTGTCTGGGTGTGTGTGTGTGTATTTCATCTTTCTCACTCTATAGCACTGTAGTAGCTAGTTGCTTGTCTTTCACAATGTAAATGTTCCAAGATTTAAATAGCTGGCGGTGGAATCAGGAGAGAGCGAAAGCTATCTTTTGATTTGAGGATATTACTGTCTGTACTACTTATTTTCCTCTATGAGCAACCAAAGTCTGAGCCCAGAAACATGCTATATTTCTGTTTTTTGTTTTGGCTCATTGCTCTGGTTATTTAAATAACCCTGACACTGCTTTTAATACGTTTTGTTGCATTTTTAGGCTAATCGTACATATATTTAGGCAGTTCAATGCAACCCATAGCAAATTACTGGGCTACCAACGGATTACTCATAAATTGATCTCTTATCTGTTATCTTGGCCATATCTCAGACTCACACCCAACTTGAGATATACAAGGAGTATATCTTAATCGCTGTACCGCTTAATTTATTGATTTGAGGCATTTTACGCAATTTAGAAAAACAAATAGTCCTTCTGGATTTTGTTGCTCTGAATGCCTCAAATCACGTTGCATCTCACGCATTAGCAAATCTGTTCCATTGTTTCTTGTGGCCATCTTGTGGTGGACTTGTGAACAACATAAATACAGACAGGAGCACAAACATGACCCCTTGCAAGCTAACAGGGTGTTTTCTGTGTTTCCACAGCTTTGGTCTAACTCCACTGCATTTCCCACAGCAACACAGTGACTTTCATATTAGCTGACTTATTTACAGATCCCAAAAGAATAGCTCCATCGTACACAGGTATATTTTATGCTAAGTTATGTGGGATCTCTCTCTCTTTCTCTCTGATGGTCAGTGCACACAGACAGTCAGCCAGCAGGCCTCCACCAGGAGGAGGGCGACCCAAGCCTGCTCCCAAACCCAAACCTCAGGTTCCTCAGTGCAAAGCCCTGTACGCCTACGATGCTCAAGACACCGATGAACTCAGCTTTAACGCAGACGATGTCATTGACATTATCAAAGAGGGTAAAAAAACGTTGCATTGCTATAACATAAGAAGTGCATATACACAATATGACAGTAGGCCTACTGTATATTGTATATGCTGTTTTGTTGTGTGATTGTGCACTCGATTTTCTGTGATAACGTTTTCTGTTTTCGTTTTTGTAACTTTGTTTGCTCAGATTCATCTGGATGGTGGATGGGGAGACTTCGAGGCAAGCAAGGTCTGTTTCCAAACAACTACGTGAGCAAGATCTAGAGCAATTAACTATCAACCAAGAGTAAAGGACACTTCACCGGAATCACAGATGAAGACCTGGAGCTTACAATCAAAGAGAGAAAGAAAAAGAGAGAAACTGGTGTTTTCTCGTTTCTGGCATCGCAGCATTTGGCTGAATGGAATGTCCTTTGCATAAGAGTCAAGAGTCTTACTTGAAATGAGGTTGATTTTTGGCGAACTTGGGACAATACTGTTTTTTTTCTCCAGGGTAGAGTACACACTCCCTGTGAGCACTGAACAAAACTATTTATTGTATTTATAGCTTTACATTTTCTTTACTCTGCTACGGTTTCCAAGGTTACCTTTCAATTCATTGAAAATGTAGTATGCATGACCAATGGGACCAGGTTGTGTTTTATTTTTGTATTATACGAAATGAAAGAGTTTTTACGGGACTCAGAGGTGGTTGCAAGGAAATCCCTTTGAAATCACATTGAATTGCCGGTCATGTTTTAAAAGATATTCGTAGCTATTTAAAGATATTTGTGTGTGTGTGTGTGTGTGTGCGTGTGTGTGAGAGTGAGTAAGTGTGGAAGAGGAAGCGGGGTGGAGGGATTAGAATGCTGCCAAAAAAAAGCTTTCAAATAATATTTAGAAATAATATTGACATTTTTACATCTATTCAAAAATAGCACAATAGCATGCAATTGAAATTAAATGGTTCATTACACTGGGATTTCATAGCTTATGCCAATGATGAAAAGCCAGTCAAATGATAATTAAATATCTTTTAAAAATAATTTAGATCTTGGTTGAACTCTCAAGTCACACTGATATACATCTGCATAAACGACTACAATTTGTAGAACAGAATATCACCCCTCCACTCCACAAGCAATAACACACTAAATGTTTGTCAGACAAGCATTATAAGCAATGAGAACCCCAGAGCAAATGCCGAACCATGTACTGTACTCTGTATTGTCTGAGTGTATTGTCTGTGGTTTATAAGCACTTTATTGGTACAGGTACTACCTTGGACTTACAGACTGGTGACTCGTTTTTACCACAAAAGCCAGTTACCCATGGCGATGAATAAGAGATAGTTTGCCAACCTAGCAATGGGCCTAGTTACGGAACAATGTTTTTTTGTTTTTTTTTAACACGAAACTATTGTAGGCCTAGATCTAAACGTTTATATCTTCTTTTGTCAATTAGGACCACATTGACAGTACCATGTGCATTTACTCAGTAGTGTACATTCTATGCAGGCTCTTTTGTATTCTATTTTTTATCTTGCTTTTGATACCTTTACGCTGATCAGCTGATGAATAATTAGACAATGGTGAATAAAATTTGTTTTTAAATTTTTACTTGTTTCCAGCAAAAAGGAATGATTTGCCCTTACAGACTTCACGGTTACTGGATCTATGAATACTCTATTGGAATTCCATTTTTAAACTGGACAGTCTCAACTCAACTTTTTGCACAGGTTTCACGTTAATACATTCCTTTGTACTTACAATTAAACAGTTTTGTATCAAACTCCATTGTGTTGAAATGTCAGATTGCTTGGATTTTCGACAAAGAAAGACCATTGTAGCAGTGGTTGAGACATCTAGAATTAGAGGTTTGAAATATATCCAGTCATGTGTACGGTTCATAAGACACACTTCTACAACTTCATACTCCTTGCAATTAGAATAGGACATTAATGTGTACAAAGGCAACATTTTAATAGCAAGAGAACTCTTAGTTGTGAAATAATGCTTACAGTCTCCACACAAACAAATTTTACATTTAGTACTCTAGTGCCAGCTCGAAGTGAAAGATGAATTTGAGGTAACATTTCTTTCCTGTACAAGTCAGCCAACCTGTATCTCCCACATTGATTTGAGTGGAGTGGTAGAGCAGCATATGGGCATGAACTGAGGTCAAAGAAAAGTGAAGTCACCAGTTCAAAGACACTTGTTTGATTGTCCAACACAAATTTGCAATTTGAAATGATCTGAAAGATTACTATTTACAAATCTTTGCTCAAAACAGAGGTAAAAAGCTGTATAAGCTAAAGATTAAAAAGTTCATTTTATTTGTACAAATATTTACAAGAACATGGCAGTAGCAAGCTTTCTCCCAAGTAGAAATATAAAATAAAGTGCTGGTTAAAAACAAAAATCTACCTAATAACTTTAAGATGAGGGGTTGTCAAGTAGAGGGGCAGCCATGTCCTTGACAATTGAAGACTTGAGCTGTGGGAGTAGGCTGATTTTCATCAACTTGCTGCTTGAATACTTGTTCTTCACAGCCTACAATTAAAAAAGGTTTTAAGTCATTGTAGCAAAGTAATCCTAATAAACCATTTCACAACCATCATTGCAGCAGTTAAGTGCACAGCTTCTAACCTGGAGCTTTGTTTTTCCCTCATAGACCAACACCAGGTTTTTGGCAATTAGCTGCAAGATTGGCTTGAGGTGGTTCTCATCGTAGGTGGAGTAGTGTTGTTGTAGGGGTGACTATGAATATAAAAACAGACGTTTCAAATACAAACTCCTTCCATCACCTATTTAAAATCAGATCCAGCAAGCATCTAAAGTACCACAATCAGTCTGCCTCAATCGCATTCAAGAATAGCCTGAGGGCAGTTTGTACTACTGGTACAAACATATCCAGTAGGTAAAGTACAAGTACATTAGACACATACCCATTTCAAGCCATTGAGCAGCAGTTGGGAGAGGCACAAAGCAGCAGCAGCGATCTCAGAGGGATTGTAGTGCACCATGTCGTAGTCCAAGAGAGTCAGCTCCATGAGGTACTTAGACAGTGTATGTCTCTCAGCATCAGCCTTAAAAAAAACAAAGTCTTAAACCCATCGGCAAACTACACAATAGTCCTCGTTTGCTAAATGAATGCAGCAACTCACGTTTCCAGCTTTGGAGGCTCTTCTGAGAAAGTGCAGTGCTAGGGGTCGTCCCAGGCTAAAGTTCAGTGTGCTCAGAATGAGCCGTTCCATTTCCCGAATCTGAGCCTTTGTAAATGCATTGTCTGTGATGTAGGCAAAGTCTCCAACCTCTGGAGAGTACATTTCCTCGTACTTGGATGCCAAAAGCATGGCAGTGACACCAACCAACTGCAACTTTTTACGAGTTATAGGCTGGACCTTAGTAAAAGCACAACACCTATTAACCCATATGCAGACTATAGAGCAAGTAGCTTAATTTAGACAAACCAGTAACATTATTGGTCAGATTAGTTATTTATTAACTAACAAACTGTGCTTCCCTTTTCAAATTGTGTAACCAAAGCAATGTACTAAATGGTTGTTAAATAAGGCAGAAAAATGCAGTCTGTGCCCTTATCAGGATAGCCACATGTAACACGGTAAGACATTGAACACATACCTGAAGGAAGCGATCTAGAATGGCCACAGTCATGTACAGAGTTTCCTGCAGCAGTTGGAACCTGGAGTGAACCTGAATCAGCCAGTCGATGAGAAGAGCACGCATGCGGGCATTGATTTCATATCCAAGCATGTAATTGTGCCGGATAGCTTGCTCAACCTGTTAGGAAGACAGTGTTCAACAACTTCATCAATTACAACATAAACCTTGGCCCAGAGCAACCCGGATTACCTCAAGGCGCCGCAGATAAGCATAGATGTCCTTTACATATTCAGAACACAGCTGGGGCATGTCTGAATCACCCTCATCAATGTCCTCTACAGAAAAAACTGCTTCAGAGAAAGCCTGGCACAATTCCTCCTCTTTCATTGAGACATCTACAGGTTCTTCTGGCAGGGGCAGAGGAACTTCAATCACTGGGGGACTTTTTGGGTGAACAGCCACTGGTTTGGCTTTTTGGTAATGAGATAGTTTGGTTGAAGCTTTAACTGGAACACTTTTCTGTAAAAAGAACGTTGGGATGGGTCATAGTTCAGCCACAAAAAAAAAAAAAAAGTTGTTGATAAGTTAACCCAATAATGTGTACCGTACCTTTGTGTGTACTGTCGGTGCCATGCCGGAAAAGTTGGACAGCTCTCCAAGCACAGCCCTCTTCGCCCCACCGACAACAGCTTTGCCTGTCGGTGCTGGGTTATTTGAGTTTCTGGGCTGGTCGCGTATAGAAAAATAAATGGTCAAAACAACGTAGCAGCTTTCTTTGCGACCCACTTTATGCGTAGCGTGATCAAAAAGTTACTTTTGATCTAAAACCAAAGTCAATACTAGTACTACTTAGCCAAGTTAGTTATTATGGCAAGACAAACAATAGCAAATTCGAAGTAATATTATTATGTAAAAAATAAGAGACAATGCTACTCACCACGACTCGAACATCAAAGGAAGACATCTTGGTGCAGCGCAAACGAAGCTAAATAAATCGATATATTCAAACAAATTGCCAAAAGAACAGGAGGGTTAAATACCAATCAACACAACGTCTGTGCTAGGCTACTAGCTAGATGTGCGTGGGTCATTCAAATACCGCTTAGCTAAGTTTCATTGGATACGGCTTCATAGAATGCATGATTTTCATTGGTTGTCAGCTATGAGTCACGGGTGAGCGTGATTACGCAGCAGTGGTGAACCTAGGCAGGGAGGCGTACGTTTATTTGTATTTTTAGTGTGCCCACTGAAAGTGAGTGAACACTTCCAATCTTGACATGCTGGATCATACAAAATCAACAATTGCAGAAAATATTATGGGATGTATCATGTACAATCAAAAATGCTTAACGGAACATAATTTTCAGCTTTTATGTTACAAACACCGTTCCAACTGCATATTGCTCAGCTTGGCCAGCTTAGTCCACATACTAAATATCATATTGCTACATCCCATAATTTTGAGATTTTTCCAGTTTTAGTGCCTCTCCCATATACTTACAGTCAAGTAGTAGCTCAGTGACCGTTTATAGTACAGACATGATTGAGGAATGTACATACTCAGGAGAGTATACTGATAAAGAAAATATGTAAAATACTTTTGGACCTTCAAATACATCAAGAACCCCTACCTCAATCCAATGACATACATGTTCCCATTAAATGGGACAGCTGGTAAGGTAAAATGGGACCACCAGTGATGGTTAAAAGACACCAAACAGTTCAGCTTAATTTAAGAACAGTTGTTTGTTTTTCAAATGGTTGAATCCATTCATCAGTTCAGTCATTCATTCATTAAAATATGTATATTTTTTTACTACATAAAAAATGTAGCCTAATTATTAGTTAAAAACATTGATAGTTGTTGGCTAATCCTGTGAGGATTCGGCCAATTTTCACAGATCACTTTATTTGTAAACAATCTATGAACAAAATTACATCATCATCAGCTTTGTGGACTCAATGATAAGAACAAACAAAAGAGAAATTTGGGGAAAGATGATTGAGAGAGATAATTGATTAGACCTACAGTTCACATTAAATGTATAGCAATTCATATTCTTCAAAAGACATGACATGATTATTAACGTGATCTCTGACATTACCATGTTTGCCTATAAGGCTGTGTGACTACCTACCTCAGAGGTTGATGACTGCTCAATCTCAGCCCTGTCCCCAGCATCTTGTATTCTATAGCACCCTTCATTCTTTCTTCCCTCTACTGATTTTACTTTCCTTCAAACTCCAAATTTGTAGCATGAATGTATAATACATGTGGTGAGAGCTGCTAATATTCAGCCCAATATGTAAAACCTTTTTTGTCCCATTGTGCCTGATGTTCTAAATTAGATGACTTTCACCTCAATTAACCTTATTATTTTTGGTAGTAATCAAAGGTCAATAGAAGGTATGTGACGTATGTCACAAGTAACAATTATTGTGTTTCACTTGAATTACTTATATGTGCAAATGACTTTATTATTATTGATTAACTTGTTATAGCCGATATATTTTCCTTATTTTTCTACCTTTAATCTTATTTTGTGTGTGTATATATATACACACACAAACTGTTTGGTCACTTGCAGTGGCAGCTGGTGGATTAATTTTATTTTTACCTGGCACTCTAGGCTATTTTTACCTTAGTTTTCATAAAAAAACTGTAAGAAAAACTTGAAATCAAATGTTTGAGAATTTCTTTATGGGTTTTCCCTCACCCAGTGCCGTAGTTCGTCTTATCCTGACCTGCCTACTTGTGTAAGAGTTAGCCTATGACAAGAATGTCGAATATCTATAGTATAGTATCATTAACCAGACGCTAATTTACTTAAAATGCATGACAAAATGTTAAGGACACAGAAATGGAGACAAGTTACGAGTTATCTAACTTTATTTATATCATTGTTTTTTTAACTAATAGAAATCCCACAGAATATCATCCTGATGTCAAGTCAGCAAACACATGGATACCTGCCATAGGTACGGCATTCCAACACTTCATCCAAAATGTTAGTATTTCTTTCCTTTCCAAAATTCAGCAGAGTGGAAATACATGGCCTCAGCACACTGTCATAATCCCTGCACTCCTGTCTTTTTCTCTCCTGTGCAAGAATATGCAAGTTAGCTAGTCAAGGATAATATTAGTGTTATCTTTTATTGGCAGCAAAAAGAGACTGCTGCTGCACAGTTTCAAACAGAGAGAGAAAGAGACAAGATGGGGTAAAAACTGTTATCTGGATAGTAAGAAAGAACGATTACTTGTTATTCTGAACGGAGTTGTGTACAGTACTTCTATTCGAACAAACAGAAACAGAAACAATGGAAAAAAGCAGGATAAAAATCAATGCAACATCCAATCAACCGATCTTCCAGGGTTGCAGGCTCATGTGAAATTGTTTGCAAATGAATGAGGGCCTGAGATCCCCTTAAAGAACCCAGTTCACCATCATGGGCCCATCTTAAGGGGGGTGTCCAGAACACATGAGATCAGACTCCCAGCGGATATCAACAATCATTCAATTGAAAAAGAACAGTCAATAGACAAAGATGTGACATTCATATTCTTTCTTTTTCTCTAAAATAGAAGAGATGGCATGAAGTTCATGGTGTCAGGTCAAATCATGGTGCAGTAGAAGGGTGCAACGGCAAACACGCATGTGCATACTCCGGGCGGTGAGGTGAATATTGGAGTGTATTTCCACTCTAGAAATACTGGGTGAGCACTAATACAGCAGCTGATCTGTTAACATGATATTTTCCTAGTTAAGGAATGTCTTGATTTACTTAAAAAACAACTTTCACTAGCAATCCACATCTTCTAAACATAAACTAATCAATACAATGATCGGTAACATGAAGCCTGCAATGTTTTAAAATGGAGGTCGACATTCTATTCCAGTAAAGCAAGGCATTAAGTTTACAAAAATGCTTCTTTACTAGAGCAGCTTTCCTCACCTGCAATTTGTTAGGCCGTTAGAAGCCCACGTTATATGTGCAAAGAAATGCATTGCGAGGAACCCCATGCATAAAACAAAAAACAAAATGACACTTGAGGAAACAATCAAAAGCTACATAAAAGCTTTATAAATACAATAAAATTTTAAATCCTTAATGGAGATGTCGATTCTATCAGTATTGTACTATGTGATAGCTGGCACTCTAGGCTCAATGCTTTTTTTCATGTTTATTTTTTCTCATATTGGATCTGCGTAAGTAATTCATGCCATCTTTGGTTGACTGCAGTACTGAAGAAAATATGAAACAATAAACAACAAATAAAGAAATTCCAAAGAGAGGGTTGTTAAAAAAACAGCATCAACTCTCAGACAATTGCGCTTCGATGTCCACTCTGCAGATGGGGCACTTCTTATTGGTGAGGAGCCACTGGTCCACACACAGTTGATGGAAGAGGTGCATACAAGGTAGGCGTCTGTAAGAGAGCAGAGACAAATCGACCAGTCAAGGTCAGGTACACATCTGAGAAGTGATCATGTTTGCATTGACTACCATTTTAAAGACACCATAGTATATGCACACCTAATATTACACATAATTAATTATAACTCCAGTTGAGTTTTAGATGAGAACCCATGACTCCAATTCCCTGAATACCATTACGTCTTTAAAATGGTATGCAAGAATTCAATCTGTGGTTTCACCAGCAGGGGGAAGAAAGGAGCTCTTTGGAACACGTTCATGTGCACATGTGTTGTGCTCCAATGATGTCCTCTGGGGCCATTCATTTTCAGGCACACAGGAGGATTTGGATTTTTTTTTGCTGATTACTATACTTTTGGGTTTGAAAAAAAAATTCTCTAGGGAAAATCTACAATAAATGTGAGAGGAGCTGTTCTCATTCCTCGCACACATGCACACACATACCTGACATCCTCTCCTTCTTCCAGTATTGACAGACAAATGGTGCATTTTTCTTCAGTGTCTTCATCGGCCCCCTCATCTTCATCTTGCTTACCATGCAGCTTTCTCTGTTGTAAAACATTGGGAAAGACTGTTTTAGACACTCGGCATCTGACACAGGGTTCTGACAGCACCTACATTGGTCAGAGTCAATAGACTTGGTTAGGGAATCCAGAGGAATAAAACAGAAATGTCTTTCTTTCAAACAACTGAATGTACTAATTCCAAAATGTTAACATCAGAAGTACACACTAGTTTTAAATAGCTAATCAGCATGGCCTGCAGAGGCATACCAGTATCATGACAAGGCATTTTAACATGAGCAGAACCCATTGTAGGCCTAACTAAGGACAGAGATAATGGTCATTTTGTCCCAGCAACAGACCAAGTTTTTGTCATCCCTAGGGAATAAAGATCATTATTATCGTTATTCCCGTGTTTCTATTGCCAAATCCCCTGGCCCCCAACATGAACACTAGCAGCTACTGTATATGTGAGCAGAGACATGTTTCCAAATTGAGTTGTTCATTTATTTCTCACCGAGTCTGAGGTTGCGTGCATATTTTTCCCAATAGATGCCCATGCTTCAGGGGTTAACTGTTCGTCAATGTCTCTCTCCAACACCTTCTGTATTGGGCGGCAGGGTGTTAGATGGCTTATTTCAATACATTTGGAAAACTATGTGGTATCTGTCCCTAGCAAATTGCTCTGTGCAACTTCAGCATAGGGACACTACAGATTGTTTCGCTTAACTGACAGCAATACATCAATCGTTTGGAAGGAGCATAAAAGACCACTGTGTATACTCTGTCCCAGAATGACATGCAAGGAAAACCCATATCTCAGTACACTTCATGAACAAACACACATTCATAAGCACCCTCCCTTTTGTGTTTCCTTCATCTCCCTCCACGTCTTACTTTGGCACGCGCACACTTACAGCCCATGAGTGCCCTTACCTTTTTGTATTTGTGTGGGTAAGTGCACCTCTCTATGGTTCCCTGAGAGGCCCCTCGGTTCACAGTCCCCAATCTCTCCTCGAGATGCAACAGTTCCTACGGGGGAGAGAGCGAGCACACACAGGACACCCACCATGAGCACACAGAGCTGCTCTCACACACCTACACACCCTGCTGGATCCAGGCCAACAGGCCAAACAGTCCCAAGCCTAATATCTCTATCGGTCGATCAGGACCAGGCTGTTTTATTTCAGGTGACGTGCTGGTGCAGATATCTGCGGCTCGTTCAGACCCACTTACCTCATAGGTTCGTCCAAAGCCGGTCATTCGGGAGGAGATGTAGCGGATGTGCGGGTAGGTCACTTCAGACATGCCAGTGTGCTGTGGAACCACAGGACATCATTTATTTGTTTTCAGTCATACATCAAGCCACATGGGTGAAGACAGAATGTGTAACCAGCACACTGGTGTCACTATTTCAGATGCATCGCGCATCTTGCATTAAAAATTATCTTTTTTAAATGGGGCTCCATTGACTGCCGGCCATTGGATTTGTTGAATTTGCAGTTGAAACGCCTGACGGGCCACCATTAATTGCTTCTGAATAATTCATGGAGTCCACCAAACCATCCTTGAAATAACAGATGTTATAAATAGTCTACTGCCATTAATCTTTATACATATTAGTCTATATGAAAGGTACTTTGTATTGTTTGTCAGTGCGAATGCGTGTGTGCCCAGAGCGAGTTGGTCTGGACCAGTGTGGAGCGACAGCTCACCATGAAGGGGATGGGGAAGTGGTGCAGCCTGGGAGGAGGGTGGTAGTGGGGCAGGTGGGGATGCAGGTGTCCTGAAGGGTACGGAGCCACTGTCACGCCAGCCTCGATGCCCAGCTCCCTGCGACGAGGAACAACACAAACCACCAGCCACAGTTACACCAGGAAACAGACGTCCTCTGATAAAGACACTCTAACAAGGTTAAAGGTTCGAGAGACTACAGGCTGGAAGGCCGGTCTCCGGCTACTGACCACGCCGTTCTCTGCTCCGGCTGCCGAGGGTGGGACGACATGGTCTGGGGCACGTGGATGTGGTGGCCGTGTCCGTAGTTGGGGTGCATTCTGTGGGGGTGGGGAGGAGGACGCTCGTGTGCTCTTCTGCAAGGAGGACGAGAGGACAGAGAGGTTAGCTGAATCACTGGCCACTGACGTAACGTTTCTCTACGGAGCGCTACTCACGTGGGGTGCTGCATCATGCGTCGACGCTGGGCCTCCATCCTCTGCAGGATGTCGTGCTGGTGCAGCCGCTGCACGGAGGCCCCTAGGGCCGGCATGTGGTGCTGCAGGGCCTGGTGCTCGGCAGGCAAGTGCTGGGGCAGGGGGGCACTGGAGCTGGACAGGTGGTGGGCTGGCAGAGGGGGAGGCGGGGCGGGGGCCACAGGGTGGCCCGAGGGGTGGGAGGGCAGGGGCGTGTGGAAGGGGTGGACGGGGTGGGGAATGACGTAGTCCCCCTGGGGAGGGGGCTGGGGCGGGGGCGGGGGGTTGCCATGGGAGTGGGGGCAGGAGGAGGTGGGCTGGTGGTGTAGGGAGCGTGCCAGGGGCCCGTCTAAGGAGAGGGAAGAGGAGGCGGAGAGAGGAGAGAAGAGAGAGATGGAGAGACGGGAATAAGTTAGCACTTTCATACGTACTGCCTGCCTCTATTAGCATTCCCTCCCAGCGGTGCCTCACTGAGGCTGCCTGGTCACGATTCTCCTCACACCCGGCTAGGAGCCTGGACGCTTTGAGGCTCGCTCTGCCACAGCCTGCATTCACAGCAACAAGGCTACTCATCAACCGTCCCCTTCATGGTACTTCTCTTTACAGTCGTACTAGCAGGAGGGAGGGAGGGAGGACCGGGGAGTCGAGGCTGACTGCCGTGACAGAGCGTAGGCAGGTGCACCTCGCAGCGCCAATTACCCCTCTAAATACATGCCCACCAGGGAGCCTTGCTGCTAGGCTGCCCCCCCCCCTCTCCCACATCAAGCTATTCTGAGGAGAACGAGCAATTAACTGGGCCTGCCTGGTACAGTAGCGGCACACAGCACATTAAGCATCAGGTGCTTTTCTTAATTACAATTAGCGCTAGCCTTCAGGAGTGCAGTTGTCTGCAGAATTGTGAAATAAAGTGTGGGAGGAAGAGTTGTACGCGCGCCTAGTTGGTGCAGGCAAAGGCACCTTGAAGATCTTAATAAAACATGCCGGTTCAAAGGCGGTTCCCCTGCTTGGAGGTGGGCTCGTACTCACAGGAGGGGTGCATGTAGTGCCTGCAGGAAGATAGCTGGGGCTGGGGCTGGGGCTGGGCCACCATGGCCGAGCCGAACGAGTCCACCGCAGCCGGCTGGCCAGGCCCAGGAGCAGCCTGGGAGACGTAGGCCTGGGTGCGCGAGGTGGAGCCAGGGCAGCAGGGGTCAAAGGCAGAGTTACTGCCGTGGAAACCAGTGCTGCCGCTTCCACCACTCCGCACGCCACTGTTGCTTAAGTCCACTGGCAGGGTCTGGTGAGAGAGAAAGAGTTGAGATGGAGGGAAAGAGAAAGAACGGAGAAGAGTGGAATGGGTAGCAACCATGGCTGACCGGACAGGTCACTACGGGAAAAGAGTTTGAGATTTGCGTCGTGGAAGAGTTGAAAAGGCCCAACATGCAATTAAAAAAATCCAATCGAGGGGTAGCAGTTAGTCAAAGAAATAAAGGAGAGCCAGTAAATGTAAATTTCCTTCCAGGGGGTCTAGAGGTGTTCAGACCTCCACTGCAGGCCATTAGGCTTCCTAATATCCTTTTAAACACTAAAGTCACCTTTTTCGTATGATTTTCTCTTAGCCAGTCTTAAAGGGAATCCAACGAGACCTTTACTAAAAGGCTGTCATGCTGGAATGACTTTGTAGAAATACTTGTAGAAAATAAACCACAGATAGTTTATAGTGCAAATCTACTTGTTTCATTCCAACATGAATTATTGAGGGGTGAGGGCACTCCGACAAAGAAGAATCACTGTGGATGGAGAGAATGGCGGTCGCATTCCAGCAAATATAGCATGTTTCAAAACCACACAAATACGCTCATAATGGCGGCCTACTTTGACCCATATACCGCTCCACATTGATGGTAAATAATACAATTGCGGAACTCCTGGCAATTAACACGGTTTAAATAATTTAGCACTAGATTTGGCTCCACAGGAAGGCTTCAGGCAAATTCATTACAACCTTTGTTGTGTCAAGTCCAAATAGGTCTTACTTTTGTTTCTGCAAATATGAAGTGAAACAACAAAATATTTTTTGAATAAGACTGTGTCCTTGATGACACATATTGTCCCAATATTAAGCCATCTGCTATGAGGAATCACTGCCGGAGAGTGTGGGAAGGTTTCTAAGCTACTCATAGTCATTTAAGGCAATACAACCATCTTCCACATAATGTAATAAACATCTGAGCCCCCATCCTAAACCTTTCCAAACTATACGATAGAGTAATCCAACGTCCAAATGGCATAAAGAGGGCTGTTGTCATATTTCATCCAAAGCAGCCGTTTCCACTTTCCCAAGGGAACAGTATTTGCAGCAAAGATGCTCAGCACTACTGGAAAGCAATGACATTCATCTTATATTTGCATTCCTCTACAACTTAAACAATCTGTCACAACTACAGTGAATACACAATATAATGAATAAAATGCATTGCTCTCTTCCTTTCTACAACCAGGAGGTGAATTCTGGTTACAGGAAGTCAAAACAGGAAGAGGGAGCATTGGGCCACACTTCTAGCATACAGAGATGCGATAACAAGGGACAGGAACTGGAGAAACAATTTTGGTATATGGTCTCAGTAACTAGCACCAAAGCAATTTAATACTTGACAATAACTGTAGTTCCACTGTGTAGTCAACATGACTTTACTTTATAACTTTCACCTAACCAGAGCTGTAGAGACTGAAGTGGACATTGGGTGAGGTTCCATGCAGGCCTACCTGGTCAAGGTACTGGGTGCCGCCGCCGCCGCTGCTGTTCCCGCTGTTGCCCATCCCAACACAGGGGGCTGGCAGGGCGGTGGGTCTCTCCAGGGGGCAGCTGCTCTCGGGGAAGGGCATGGTGGAGCCCGGGGCCTGAGGGGTGGGATGGTGGAGGTGATGCAGGAAGTGGTGGGTGTGGCTGTGCTGCTGGGAGCTGTTGGGCTGCTGAGCGGAGGAGGACGAGGGGGCCTGCAGGCAGCTGGAGTGCGAGTGGCCCAGGGACAGGTGACCGGGCGAGGGCCCGCCGCAGGGCGAGTGCTGCGGGCAACACGAGGGCAGCCTGGGCATGGCTGTGCCGCCGCTCTCCCCTGTCGCTCCCAAACCCCTTCTGCTCTCATCTGGGGAGACAAAGCAAACCAAACGTGTCAGCTTGTCGGCGTCACGTTAACCTGGGTAAAGATGCCACTCCTGGCTGGCCCGGCCCGGGCCTGTCTTACCCTCAGCGGTGGGGCCGGCGGATCCCTGAGACAGTGTGCTGTCTGGGGCCGGGCCGGAGCCATGGGCGGAGCAGCTAGTGGAGGGGCCTGGGGCGTCATGGGGCTCTGAGGTAGAGGCACGCTGGGAGGACGAAGAGGAGCTGACAGCTTGGGGGTGAACGCTGCCAGAGGTGGTTGGCACGACGGAGAGATCTAATGAAAACAGTTTGAAAGGGGTAGATAGCAGGCCATTTGAGATAAGAGTTTGTGTGCGTGCGTGCGTGTGTGTGTGCACGTGCGCGTTGCCGCTGAGAGACCGGCTGCAGTGGCTCGGCAGAGGAGCCGACCTCATTAGCATTCCAGTGTGCGCTCTCCATCTGCTTTTCAAACTCGCTAATGAATTTCTCCTCCTTCTCCTGCTCCACAGAAATGCAAATGCTCTAATATCTCATAGTGCGCTGCTATTCTGTCATCCGTCATGGGCTTTTGGCCTGCTGTACCGCCTTGGGCTAGACAGAGCATATTACTAGTGGGACACCTCGTATTCTTTAGCTATTATTTCCTACCAATGCCATACCTGACGTAGTAGAATCGAAAGAGGCTGAGCCACACAGCCAGGGTGCCGCCGCACTGAGCCAACCGACCACTGATGCAGCAGACACTCTCACAGGAGCCGTGGCTGAGCTGTCGCGAGTGGCCTGGCTATTAATATCCCCTCTGGCAGATGAATATATAGATTAATCATTATTAACGCTGCCTGCTTACAAGAACATTTTGGATCACTGAACACTGTGGCGACAAGGACCGCTTGGATTCAAGTTATTCAACACCCGCTCACGCTCCAAACTTCTGCCGAGCGAGACACAGTGTACCGAGAGACTCATCCTGTTTTATGACATACAGTATGTGTACATGAGCGTCTGTGACATGCACTCCCCCTACATCCCATCCCTACGCAGTGTTCAAACGGCTCGTCTAACAAAGCATTCAAACTCATCTTGGAATTGGACGCCTACATTCCACTCGCTGTGACAGGCACGTTATCGTATGTGGCATCGTTGAAAAGCGCTCCACACCAAGGTAATTGATTTTTACACGCAGTACCTCTGGATCTACTTGCTTCCACGTGCCTCTTGCATGTGAAAGCGAAAAGAAAGGCGTAACGCAGGCCCTCCCGAGGCTCAGTACCACTCCACTTTTACCTGAACACTTGCAATACTGAATTCTAATGGACTTGTTGACTATGCTCACTCCAATGAAATAAAAAGCTCAGAGAGATGAGGACTTAGGCTTTGTAAGCGGCTGTGAATGTGTTTAATTGGGGGTCGGGGGGGGCTGTGCTGGTTCCTCACCATCCTCGTCCACGGTGAGGTCCACCACCTCTCCGGCACTCTGGCGCAGCGGCTGGATGACGGTGGACAGGCGGTGGCGGCCGCGGGGCTCCTGGGCCCGGTTCTGGGAGCAGCTGGGGCCCCAGTGCATCCTGCCATGACCCCCGACGGAGCGAGGCCTGTGGGGACACACAACACAGTCAGTCAGAGGGGTCCACTTCCCCGTCACCTGAAAAGGGGAAGGAACGATGGCGCCCGCACAATTAGGCTGCGTGACACTTATTCACGTGTGTTCTTTTAATGGGGTGAGGATTGATCGGGTAGCAGAGGCCACAAAAAAAACTGGCGAAAGAGTGAGGTGAAGTGTAGCCATGCTGGGGTGGGGGGTGTGGTCAGGGAACACAGCACTCTCTCTCTCTCTCGCTCTCGCTCTCTCTCACACTCTCTCTGCACAAAAAACAGCTTTACCAGAGCTGCTGCTGGAACACTAGGCTGGAATGTGAACTAGAGCCAGCTAACAAGAGTTGGCTGGCTGGCTGACTGGCTCTGCAGCTAATTCAACACGACATGAAGAAACACATCAACAAATACGCCAAGCATAACATCAAACAGGCATATATGTGGAGTACCAAATATTGCATCTTTGTGCAAGGACAAATCTGCTGCAAGGAGTCTACATCAACCTATGCCTTGCCGCCTCCTGTTAGAGCAGGTCTAGGCCTAGCCATGCTTAGCTCAATTCAACATCCCTAGTAGGAAAAAGATCAGGAAGAGGTGAAAATAAACAAACGACATGCAAATGTCTCTAAAACATGAGTATTCTCATTCTAATGCATGGATCTTCACAACATAGAGATTTGTCCCTGGTGCATGCTGCTCAGTAATCTTACACTAAGCAGGGACATCCTGTTCTCACTGAGCTCTGCTGCACCCAATATCAACACCTCCCTCCCCCCTATCTCCATTTCCACTCTCGCTCGCTTCATCCCTCCCTCCTTATTATCTCACTAAAAGACCATTTCTCTCTCTCTCTCTCTCCAACCCCCACCCCTTCATTACTCCTCTTCATTTTTTTTTTTTTTGCTCAGGATTCTCCACCACCTCTCTCTCTCTATCTCACTCTCGCTCTTCTGGAGCCAGGGAATAGCTCGCTTTTCCCCCTGTGCCGTAAAGCGTGAAGGGGGAGGAGGTGGGCCAGCCCGAGGGACGCTGGAGCCCGTGTGAGAGGGAGAGGTAGTGCCGTAAACCGCGCTGCCATGGAGCAGGCGCCAGGGGAGTAACACTGTTTTTCCCAGAGAAGCGCTAACAGGGGAAGGGGGCCGAGGGATAGTGAGAAGCGGGAGAGTAGAGAGACAGACCCTGGCTTAGTACTGAGCTGCAGCAGCCTTTTAGCTAGCTGTTAGGATCTCTGAGCAGAGCAGCTCCCAGGCTAGCAGGCTGATAATCCAACCAGACCAGAGTGGGAGGGTAAGAGGGGGGTGAGTGAGTGCAAGCCTGTAGGACTGTGTGCACATGCGTGAAACCACTTGGTCTTTGTGTGTGTGTGTGTGTGTGTGTGTGTGTGTGTTTCACCTTTTTATATTTTATAAGGATACGCATCTAGCTGAGATTTCAAGACCCATAGTAATGCCATTGGAGTCAATTTGTAATGATTCACAACTGAACAACAACAAGGTCGTTTATTTCAGTTGGCCTTAAGGGAAAAATTCCTCTTACACAATGGGTCTGTTGAATACACAATGCTGATTGGCTGGAGGGGCTGCCTTTACGGGAGAGAGTTTCTATACGGACTAGTCCCAATCTGCAGAGCGCAGGAGACAGCGCTCTCTCAACGCTACGGCAGCTCAGAAGACCCCCACTATTTGATTCTACCGCCCATTCGAGTGTTCTGTCACAAGGACTAGCTGCACAACAAATTCACGGGAGAATGACTAACGCCATTTCAAAACGCACACGTCGATAAAATAGATTTGCTGTTTGTCAGAGAAGTACATGATGAGATTTAGAAGCCTGGTGCCAGCGTGATTCAATAACTAAATAATTCATTTTGTTAATAAAAAAACACAGGGGCTAGCCTAATTGATTATAAAGCCATCGCTGGTAGCAGCCCCAAAACGGAGCCAGCTGTGAGGGTGGTACATAGATGTACCAGGAGAGGGCTGTGTGAGGGGGGCCGTGTTTGCGGTCTAATTGGCCCGGGCTCCTCTCTCCCACCTCCCCTTGCCTGGGGGCCCAGGGAGCCCACCTCGCCTGCAGGGAGGGGCCGTTAATTACCCACAAGTAGACCTGGGATTATTGTGTAAATAGCTGTTTACCACCGGGGCCCTCTGGGGGTGGGCCGGCGACGGGAAAACAGTGCACCGTAAACATGAACACCGTGGGGACCGGGGGGGCTCAGCTAGGACCGGGGGTCTGCCATCACCATACGCTGCCTGGGGGCTCAGAGAAGGCTCTGCAGCACGGTGGAGGGCCCAGGAGCTGTGGACGGTGTACCCAGCCTGGGACTGGGGGAGCGCTAACAGACTGACAGTGTGTGGAGACGATAAACTAATGTCATGGAGAGCGGCTACAGCGCTACCGGAGTGCCACTAAAGCACACACACACACAATGATTAGATAGGAAAACGCAGCACCTCGTTTCAAGAGATTGAAACCAAATCGTATGAGCTAGTCGGGAGATGAAAATGAGATGCAATGCAATGCAAACGCGACACACTCACAGCTCACACGCCCAGGCCGCTTTGCATTACAGACTAAGGCTCTTTGAGCGGAAGGCCTTTATTGCTCATCCTGCTGACCTATGACCTCACTCCCAGCACTCAACCCACCAGCCCCCTGTGCCTTACAGGGCCAATCTAAGCAACCTCCTGTGAGCGTAGAGAAGGGTGGGTGAACGCACATGACTCCAGAGCAGAGGAGACCTATAAGAGGATAAGAAGTGTGGGGAAGCAGACAGACAGAGAGGGCCAAGCAAAGACTCGCAGCAGAGCACAAAAGACGAGAAGAGAGGCAGGCCGAGAGGATGCGTGAAGAAACACTCGGGAGAGAGGGAGGACTGCAGAGGGAACGCCAGAGAGATACGCTTATGTAAACCCATCTGTATCACACTCCAAATATTTAGAGGCTCCGAGAAAGGCAGCCTTTCTCCCGTTTCTCGGAAGACCTTCCACTCTGGAGCAGCCAGTTGAAGTCGGCCTGTGGGCTTGGGAATATGTCCTCGGAGCAAATCCAGTCAGCGAATCGCTCACTACTGGAGTTTCAACGAACAATTTCCACGTACACGACAGGGCCAGCAGAAGGTGGCAGGGGTGAGACTGTGAAGCCGAGCAGGCCCCCCCGATGGCCCTCATAGCAGGTTGCTCTCCTGTGAAGGAGGGTTGAGCAATGCTCAGTGAGGTGGGCAGCGAGACGAGGTGGTCGGATCAGATGATCTGTCAGCCCCCCCCCCCGCTTAAAACAACCGCCCCCAACAGGCAGGCATGTGGAGCTGACCCTCTCTCCCTGCTTCTCCTGGTCCACGGCCTCCTCACTACAGAGCAGTGCGCAGTTATTACTCCTTCTTTATGCGGCAAACACATAGTTAACACACACACACACACACACACACACACACACACTTCTGTTTGTGGGTCTTTTAGTAAAAGCCACCAGATTGGCTGACCTCAGCCACAGGCCGTCCATTTCCACCAAAGAGAAGTCCTGGTGCCATAAAGCCCCCTCCCCCAGTTACCAAGAAAGAGGGGGAAGAAAACGAAGAAGAACACACATTCCCCCACTCTCTGCATTCCACAAATAGCCTGCAGGCAAATTCATGCACACACTGTGTGTGTGTGTGTCTCAAGGCCCGCACACACACACACACACACACACACACACACACACACACACACACACACACACACACACACACACACACACACACACACACACACACACCCACACACA
>JAVQIZ010218597.1:0-26903 GCA_036023535.2 Galaxias brevipinnis | reverse complement strand
TCTCTCTCTCTCTCTCTCTCTCTCTCTCTTCTCCCTGTTTCTCTCCCCCTGTCTCTTTCTCTCTCTCTCTCTCTCTCTCTCTCTCTCTCTCTCTCTCTTTCTGAATCACGTCCACAAGTAGTACCCCCCAGGCTGATAGTTCGCACAGTGAGAAGGTTCCGTTGTAAACTGAATAACGAATGCTGATTTGTGTGTGTGTGTGTGTGTGTATCAGATGAGCCAGATGTATACGTGGAGGGGTTCGACGGGAATTGGTACCTGAACCGGGAGAATGTCAGGCTGGTCTGCCAAGCCGACGCCAACCCAGCTGTCTCACTGTTCCAGTGGAGACTGTGAGTATACTGTAGCACTGGGAGTTTGTGTGTGTTTGTGAGTGTCTGTGTATGGGTGGGTGGGTGTGAGTGGGTGTGTGGTTGTAGGCACATGCATTCTTGCATTAGGCATTTGCCTGTGTGTTTACTTTAAAAGTAGCAAACATCTGTGAACTTTCGTGAACCCTCCCTCATGGATGGCCTCTGTGACCCACAGGTTAAATGGCTCCTTCCCAAGCAGCGTGGAGGTCCGTGACAACGTCCTGATCTTCAAAGAGCTAATCACGTACGAGCTGGCAGGCACCTACGTCTGTGACGCCACCAATAGCATTGGCACGCGATCAGCTTCAGTGTCGGTCAGCATCACAGGTACAGTCACCCGAGACGGCTCCATTCCCCTTCACCTCCGTGCAACTCGAGGTGTGAAAGCAATACGATTTCAATGGAGACCTTTGGTGCTAATCTTTAAACTGTATGTGGGGAAAGGTTTGTGCATGGGCAGGAGACGTGTGTTCTACATAGATATCGTATGATCGTATGTGTCTGTGATTTCTTTTTCATTTCTCTCTCCAGAAAAGCCCCTACCCCTAATTGCCACGGGTGATGTCATCTACGTGATTGGCTTGCTATTGGCTGCCGGGGTGCTCCTGGGCATCGCCATCACGGTGCTTGTGCTCAACATGAGGAAGCAACGAGCCAAAGGCTCCGACAGGAACTCCAACAGCTCCTCTCCCTCCCTGAACCTGGTCACTCAACCTGCGAGGAAGAGGCAGGGAGACGAGATGCAGGTAACGCGTGCTCGAGTCTGTGTGAGTCACTACTCAGTCTTTGGTGACCAGCCTCTGGGATACGTGCCGTACGTTCCATAAGACGTCTGTGGCCCCTGGACTGTGCTCCCGTATCTAATACCCACACGTCTGCCTCTCCTCTCTCTCCTCCGTAGCATCCCGGGAAGTTCTACGAGGAGCTGCCCAACACAGCAGACTATGTGAGCTACAGACTGGCCTGTAACAAGGAGGACTACCCCGAGCCCTACTCCCCGCCCCTGCACCCTCCGCTCTCCTTCCTGCCCCAGCAGCCCTACCCCTCCTCCCAGTCGCCGCCTATCATCTCCGCAGGCACCCGCTCCAGCTCCAAAAACAGCTTCTCTCCCCCCGCACACCCGTCCCCCATCTTTAGATATCCCTCCGTGCCCGGCTTCTCCCCTCCCCCTGGGGTAGCACCCTACACCTTCCCCAAAGAGCAGTACGTGTGAACCTCCTCCGTAGACCCACCACTACTAAACACCAGTACTCTCAGATCAGAAACCCCCGAGTTCCCATCCCGACTCACCACTAGTGGCTGAACTGACCATAGCTGACCCTGCACCAGTGGTGAGGGCCCATGCCCTCAGGCGGCCCTGTTACCCTAGGCAACACAGGGGTCAAAGAACCATCCACAACTAGGGATGGGCTCATGTTTGGACATTTAGGATTATCTCATGTTTGAATCTTTCTGTTTGTGTGCCGTTTCATAGTGTGTCCGTGCTCTGAGAGGAGGCCATTGTTGAGTTTTTCATTGGAATATATTTGCCATGAAGATTTAACTCGCAAGCTTTGCATGAACAGACGGTGGACCTACAGATCCTTTTGTCTCTCGTTCGGAATTATTTGGGAATTGATATTCAACGAGTTGTTTTTTTTTTTGTACTAAGCAATCCTTTCAAACTAGATAGATGGGATTAACTCCTGATGTCGTCCACTGCTCCCATTCCGTCTGTACCATGCCCCTTTTTGTTGTCAGATGTAATCTCATAGTCTGTCTCTGTCTCTCCACGCAGTACACTATGCCTCTCTTTTATATATTTTTTTCTCTCTCTCTTTCTCTCTCTCCATCTCTCCATCAGTCACTCCCAAGCCTAGCAAACTGAGCAGTCATTTCATAGGACTGCAGAGGTACTGCTGGTTTCGCTCCCTATTCTTTGGTGATGCTGTATTTAACTGTTCTTGTGCTTTTATATAATGTATGTTTTTATTTGTAATGAAAGTTTTATTTACAGATTTTAAATCTTTTTTTTCTGCTTTGGTGACATAAATGTTTTATATTTGTGATAGTTTGTGGGGTTAACATTGGGATGGGTTGCTGCTTTGAATGAAACAGCCAAAATCATTTACTGTTGAACTTCACTGGAAAACAAAACATGTACTATTTTGTTGTCCTGTTTAGCAATCGTCACTGACAGAATATGCAACCAGACATAGTTGTTTTGTAAGAGCAAGTAAATGTTAATTGACACGGTTTGCTAGCAAGCATGCCTGTTGTTGATTGACAGACACCATATTTCTGAGTTTCGTCTTCATGCTTCTTAACTTGCTGTAGATCTACGCTCATGCTGACCCCATTTATTCCGAAAACATTTTTGTGTAGCACCCAATACAAATCCTGTTATGTCAAATGTAATCATCAGTGTAAATACATGCTAAGCTAAATATGCCCGCCTAAAAACAGACTGGGTGAATCAACAACAGCCAAGCAAAGTGGAGGATCATCTCTTTAACAGGGATATTCTCTTTGCCATATTTCATTGCTGTGCTCCTGAGTTTGCTTCCTTATGCTTGAGTCAATGCCTGTACATAACCAGTGATTCAACCATGTGACTATTAGAAATGGGATTGAGTAGTTGGAACAAAACCTGTTTTTACTTTTAGTCTGTGTTATTATTCTGTCTGAGAATTCACCATGCTTTCATATTATTTTTGATAAATAAACACATCTATTAAACGTTCCCCGTTTTTAAACATTTTCTACAGGGAACCCCTTCATTGGTACCATAAGAATATGTTAAGAGTATGTTAAGTATGTCCTACCATAATCTAAGGTTACTATTCATAGTCCTCTTCACTGTTCACACTGCAATCCTTAATGGCCGTGCACGTGATCAGGACATCCCTATGCCAAGAAAACGGATCACTGTCTTGCATTCATTTATGACATTCTCCTGTTACACACTTATGTCATTACACACTCTTAACGTGACACACTCTTTCTATCTCCTTCTCTCTTGCTCTGTCTCTCTCTCTCACGCACTCACACGTGCACTTACTCTCTGCAACACACACATTGTGTTATTTGTATTTTTCAGTTTTTACCTGAAACTAACTAATAGGTTAGACATTTTCTTAATGACCCATTGAGCATTGTCAGAGAACTGTGCCCTGGTCTCTGTTTTTAATGGGATAAATAGTGGCAAGTTTGCAGCCCAGTGAAAGGAAACCCATAGAGGTGCTGTGATATCCCAGCTTTCTGGACCAATTTTAATCCAAATCACATCAATGGTGTTTTTGCTTTGCTCTCATGGTTTGGTCATTAGTCGGCGTCCCAAATTATAATCCCTGTACCAGGAAGGGCTGGAGTACGCAATCCCCAAACTCAAAGACAATTTTTCAGGAAATTAGGTCAAGTGGGTAGATATACATGGGAGCATTGCTCATGCACTAGGCATTAGCAGCCTTACCTAAGAAAGGTTACACAGAAGCACATGGGCACACTCCAAGCATTTTTCTTTTATTATTCTTCTATTTTATTAATTTGTTTCAGTAAGAGTTTAATTGTTGACTGCAAGAAAAATAATCATATATTAGAGGCAATTAAAGGTAATGTAAGAAAATAGGGGAAAAACATTGCTGGAGTTTAGTATTTGTACGTGCTCATGTTTGCGAGCACGTGTTTGTGTGATGGAACGCTAGCCTGTCCACCCATCCGTCTAGCTTCTATAATGAATGAGTGTGGTATCAATGTGTCATTCTAAACCTCTAGCACTGCTGCATTTCAAAGAAAGAAAGCAGAGAGGGGAAAGAGGGGAGAGAGGGAGTGAGAGAGAGAGAGAGAGAGAGAGAGAGAGAGAGAGAGAGAGAGAGAGAGATAAAGAGAGAGAGGGAGAGAGAGATAGAGAGAGGGCGCATGAATAATTCATCCTAAATCACTTTACGGTCCCACTGTCCTCTTTGGTCTCTCAGTCTCAGGAGAGGAGGGCATTGTGTCTGAACTGGGATTCTCCATCGCATCGCTGGACACAGATTGGGGGACTACAGTGTAAAAGGTTTTGGGGGGATGTAGAGTGTTCTATTGGGGACAATTGGGCACATTTGCTAGCCAGCCACTGGAATTGTATTTTTTTTTCTTTTCGTGAAGACAGCTGTGGGACTGGGGGGATCATGAGGGCATCATGGTGCCCAGACTGCTAGGGCTGCCTTCCTCCTGTCTGCTCGCCTGCCTGCTCACATTGGTGACACGAGGTACGTTTACTCATATCGACTTATTTCTCCCGCTATAATAACCTGTAATAAGCACTAAACCTGAAACAATACTAAATATTGTTAAAACAGTTTATTACAGTTTAACACAAACAGTATACAATTTTATACTGTGTTTATTAGTTCTGTTTTTTTGTTTACTAGAACCTCTTTCCTCGTTTAGTCAAATGCAGAGCAAGAGGTACATGGCAAACTAGAGGGAAAAAAGGAATGAGAGAAGGAAAGGGAAACAGGGGTAAACAGGTAGTGTGACTCACACAGGGGGAAAAGAATCTTTTGATATCCGTTGAAGCCACGGGCACTTAAAAATCGGCTTAATTGCTGCCGGCACAAATATATGTGAAACACATACTGTAATCCAACACTTTGCCGAGCACACAACACTACAGTCTCCATTACCTAACGATGTGTGCGCGTGTGTGTGTGTGTGTTTCCCTGTTGCCCCTACAGCGGTGGAGATCATCGACCCCGGGCAGGTGGTGTACGTTGACTCCAGTGTGAACGGGGTGGTGGACCGAGCCGTGATCCTGGAGTGTGGCGCCACCTTACCCGATGTCTACATCTGGGGCTTCACTCAGTCCGGCACGGAGGCCAGCAAGGCCGTGGTCTACGACTTTGGGAAGGGCCCTAAAATCCAGCAGCTGTCTCAGTCCTTGGGTGATCTGACTGTCATCTCCAAAAGCGCGTCGCTCAGCATCGAGCGGCTGCAGCTGGCTGCGCGGGGCCTGTTCACCTGTCAGGCCTTGTACGACACGCCGCAGGGAGCCAAACTCTACTACTACTACGTCCACCTGTCTGTGCTGGGTGAGGCACTCAAGCAGAGCCACAGCCACTCACTGGCCACCCACTGACTCATGCTGTGCCTGTTATAAATGCTGTATGAAAACACAGGGTTCTCCCTCCGTTGAGTTGGGACTGGGCAACGGATATTATTTATATTTGCAGCAGTTTTCGCAGGTTATATTTGGTCGTTTTACATGCTTTGCCGGTTTGCAAGAGCAATGTCGTTGTGTCAGTGTGAACAAAATGCTTGAACTTGTTCTGTCCCTTGAAGCTCTTTCTCTCTCTCTTGTGCATAGTTCCGGTCAGTAAGCCGTACATTCTGCTAAGCGATGCATCTCCTGTGGAGGAGTCTTCCATGTGGATGCGCTGCGGCTTGGAGAATGGGACCGGACCCATCCACTATATGTGGGAGCAGGAAACTCGAGACGGATTGGTTCAAACCTTCGCCCAGGGCAACAGCAGCCTGGCCAACGTGACCAATGTTAACCGTAACCACACGGGCTGGTACCGCTGTGTGGCCCGCAACGCCGTCAACCAGCAGCGCTCCGACCGCATATGGCTTGACATTATTTGTGAGTGTCCCAGCCCCACACTGCAATAATGCACCTCCTTTAATACACTCCTCTCTGTGTCTGTGCTGTGTCCATAATACCTGTGTGTGTGTGCGTATGTGTGTGTGTGCGTGTGTGGGCTCTAGTTGGGCCGGACACCCCTCAGATCGACGTGACGCCGTACATTGTGACAGAGCGCGGTTACTCGGCCCTGGAGAGGGAGACGGTGTCCCTGCTGTGTCAGGCCCAGTCCAACCCCCCCAGTCAGTACGTCTGGTTCTACAACAACTCCCAGGTCTACACAGGGCCTCAGTTCACCATCAACAGGATCCTCCGCATGCACACGGGCACCTACGCATGCATGGCCCAGAACACGTACCGGAACAGCCGCTCAACCAAAACCATCTCACTGACCGTCTACTGTGAGTCACACCTGACCCCTTGACCTTGGACCGTGATCCTGCCACCTAACGCTGTCTCCCCCCTCCAACTACTGCTAACAACCTCTCTGAATCCTGGTGTTCCTCAATCCTGCCTGAGCCGCCGCTTTTAGGAGCCGGCACTCCTGTAAGTGTTAGGCTAAAGCTCAAAGCACATCGTGGTTAAAGCAGTCGGCTAATCAGTTGCATGACTGAAGAACACAGCCCTGGGTGTCCGATCTTCAGACGCTAATCTTTTAACTGGGCCGTTCAATTCCCTCTTAACTGCGCCACCCCTCCCCTCTCTATCTCTCCTCCACTCTCCCTCTCTCCTCTTCACTTAAGTTTCCCGTGTGGGCCTCTGCTCCGCCATCAACTTTCCGTTTTCCTTCACACTCTCTGCACCCCCATCTCAAACACACACACACACAAACACAAACATACATGTGCACACAGATACATACTCACTGCATGTACAACAACATAAACACACACACACACACACACACACACACACACACACACCCCGTTAAGGAGTGCAGCAGACCTGGTCTCTTGGAGCATCTCGGGCAGGTGATGGAACTCAGAGGAGGTTCTGATTGCACAGGTACTCAGCTGTGATGTCACAGCCATGGCAAGTGCTGGTTGGCTGTCAGGGGCCAGTGCTTGTCATACATCCCTCTTGTATTCTCTGAGGTCACTCCCACACAGTCCACCATCATGACTCACTACTGCCCCTGTTTGTCTGCTGTGCCTTAACCTGAGGACACAGATGGTCTGGTCATGTGGCCACAGGCCAGAAATGACCCCTTTCTATGGTGTTATTTACAAAACTGTATCCGTAAACTGTCTTTCAGCACCATGCATCAACTATAAAGTATGCACTACACTCCAGTGACTGTGAGCACCTCCTACATACCACATCGACGTCTCTGTGATTGATCTAGACCACACACACTCCTCCTCCCTCGACCTCAACCCTTGTCTCCCCTCGTCATGTAGCAATGGCACGTGTTACGCTGTACCTTGTCCCCACAGACCCACCTGATGAGACCCCTGCCTGCTGGGTGGAGGCGGCTCTGAACCACACCTCGTTGAGACTGCAGTGCACCTGGCCCGGGGGCCTGCCCTCCCCCTCTTTCCGCTGGACCACTGGCCTGCCGGCTCGGGAGGTGGCGGGGCCCATCGCCAACGCCACCATTCTGCTGAGCGGAGCCCAGACCCCCAACAACTCCCTGTACACCTGTCTGGGCTCTCATCCAGCCCTTCCTCAGTTAACGTCCTGCAGTTTACGAACCTGTGAGTCAGAGTGGGACACACTGTGGAACATGGGTGGAACATGACGTGGTTAGGGACATAGAACACAAAGTGAAAGAGGGCACAATGGAATAATGGAATTGGATAGGACAAAGGAAGAGACTGTTTTGGTCTATATGTCTCAAAGAACAGCAGTTTGGATAAAGACAACTTTAGTTCTGTGTATTTTACTTGTCTGCTGCAGGATGCATTCAAAGATAGACGCGATGAGTAAAACAAATGCACCTTGCTTTTTATCAGGGGCTCCCCCTACTGATCCGGAGTGTTTTGCATATGTCACCCTTGGCAACCAGTACCTGATGCTCTCCTGCACCTGTAGCGGAGGGGCCCCGAAGGCTCTGCTGTGGTGGGAGGGGCCAGAGGGGAACGGCCAGGGCACGGGGGAGGAGAACTCCAACATCCTGGTACTTCGATATGGAACCGCTCAAAGTGGGCAGGCCTACACCTGCCACGCTAAACACCCACAGTTTGCCCAAACCAAGACCTGCAAGCTCACCTTAGGTATGGGGAATAACACTACAAGCACACTCTAGTTTGACCCAACGGCTCCTTCTGCTGGTTGTCCGAGCAACTGAAAATGAGTAGTGTGATTTTCCAGCCAGCGATCATTACTTTAATATAACACGTTGATATCGCTCTCTGTCCACTGGTTTGTGCGGTCAGAGGCTCCCGTGTTGGTGACTCAGCGCAGCACCGTGTCTGTGTACGAGGGAGGGGACGTTCAACTCACCTGCATCCTCACCGCAAACTACCCCCCAGCCAATCAGATCACTTGGCTGAACACTCGCAGGCAGGAAGTGTGGGACACCCCGAAAAAGTACCTGGTCCACCGAGCGGCCTCCTGGACCAACCTGACCGTGCAGGAGGCGGACAGGACACAAGACAGCGGGCAGTACTGGTGCTCTGCTTCCAACGCGGTCGGCGGGACGGAGATCCCTGTCACACTGCTGGTCAAAAGTAAGAACCGCTTAGTTAGCCGTCATTGAAACCAACGGATTTTGTTTTCTCCATGTCTGTGGTCCCGGTCACATGATATACCTGTCACGTTTACTTTTCCTGTCCCTCTCCGTCTCTCTTTCAAACGTCTCTCTCGGTTCCCCTATCGCAGGATACCCCATGCCGCCCAACGTGACGCTGGTCAAGCTCATGTACAGCAGCCAGAAGCGCCGCGAGGTGGTGGTGGAGTGGCAGACGGTGACACCGGACGACAACGGGGTGGGAAGTGCCCAGGTGTTCACAGGCTTCCTCCTGGAGCGCAGGCCCCTGTCGCTGCAACCGAGGAGCACCAACGTGACTGTGGCGCTGGAGCGGCTGGAGGAAAAGAAGGAGCGGAGCAGCGCTCCCCCTGACTGGCAGCTGGTGGTGGCCCAGGGCCCCGAGATCCGCACCTACATCCTGGGCAACCTCACCCCCACCCTGGTCTATCAGTTCCGCATCACGGCTGTCAACCACCGTACCGTCGGACATCCCTCCATGGCAAAGACCCCAGGTGAGGGACAAACGGAGAGAGGGGCGTGCCAGGCGAGAGACAGACAGGCGAGCTAGTGAGAGGATAGACAGGTGCGATGGAAAAAGCAGGCAGGGGAGAGAGACAGGTGAGGAAGGTGTTTTCCAGTTGATGTCATGTAAGATTATCAAGTACATTGCTGCGATCCCTTTGTGATAACAAAGCAACCAATTGCCATTGCAATTGTCTAACCTTTTTTTTTTTCTAACCCACTCAGGTGACAAATGCATACACACACACACACACACACACAGCACCTTCACAAATCCACCTCACCCCACTCGCATTGTGCCCTCCTCAACCTTCACCCCTTCCTCTGTCCCTCCTTCCCTCTGCATCCCACTCTGTCTCTCTCTTCCTTTCTGTTTGCCTGTATGAAATCAACTGTGCCGTCCGTCCTTGTAGTTCGCTGAACAGTAGAGAACAGATCCTGGTGCAGGCATAGGTCACTATTCAGGGTATAAAGACAGGCATACACAGCACTCAGCACAGGGCAGATGTGCTGTACTTTATTTAATAGGAACCATACAGCTAGAGATGAATGTAGCAGTGAGATAGTCCATCTGCTAGTGTTTTAGAGGGCTGCTTTGCTATGGTCACTGTTATGTGTTGCAGCCGACCCGCCCTTCAATGCATACCCTGCTGTGATTGGAGCAGCCATCGGGGGGATGATCCTAGCTGCCATCCTCACGGTGCTGCTGTTCTTGTACATCATACGCAACCGCAACAATAACCCACGTATGTGACACGTCATCGACCCGCCCATCTACGGAAATGTGTAAACTTTTCACAAATCGTCAGTATAGGCCGTAGACTTATGATCTTCTTCTGCCAACAGGGCTGCACGACCTGCTGTTCGGCATGTGAGTATGAATCTGTATGAAGCACATTCTAATCCACTAGACTGGAATTAATATGTGAGGGATTGTTAATGAGCAAGCCCATGTTCAAGGTCTCCGTGTGTGTGTGTGCGTTTAGGCAGCACAGCCAATCCAGGGAGAACATCAATTTTCCAGAGGACGAGGTGGTGGAAGGAGCTGAAGGAGAGGGAGGGGTAGAAGAGATAGGTGCCCCGCGCAGCACAGGTCAGCTCATGATACTCCCTTGTAAAGGCTTAGCTCATAACGTACAATTATGTGAAGCAGCGGTTTGATAGATATAGTCAATGTAAGGCGCAGACTCAAAGCATAGATACAATAACGAGTGTTTTAAATGAACTTTTACACTACTTGCAGCCGACATACTGCTCTTTTCCAGACCCAGCTCAAGCCTCACCCAGAGCAGCCTCACCCAGGGCTGCATCCCCTCGGGCAGCCTCACCCCTAGGGGTCTCTCCTACAGCCGAACAGGCCCCTCCACCGGGGGATGACAACGATCCTGTCAATGTCACCATCACTGTCATGGCAACAGGCCCTTAAATGCACATCATCGAGATGTAGTGAAGTCTCATCAGAAGTCACATACAAGGACCACAATAAGGTCTAAGTGAGAATCATTACAGGTTTTACCTGTTTCCCTCAACCTTATGGGCATGAGTCTATATAATGAATCAAACACTAACCACATCAGTTAATAACCTACATATCATGCTTTAGATTACGTGAAGAAATGTTACAAAAAATCGTACAACTCACATTTAACTCATAAACCGGATGTTATAGCACAAAGCAGACTTAACTTTTCATTACTATTTTGGAGTTGTTTTATAAAATATGCCACTGAATTTTTTTAAGGATTTTCCTAAAGTGAGTCGACTCCCGTCTCCAAATGTTACAGTCAGTCTCAATATTCTCATTAAATTCACTGTATACATTTTAAACTTTTGCCTGTCACAACTGTGCGCTGTAGCTACACTCATCGCCAGTCTATTTGTATTGAGTCATAATCCTCTGATTTTACATCATGTCTTTATTAAAGCCTACATAATCAGCATACCAAGTCTAAACATGGGTTCTCCTCCAAATGGCCGGTACAAATTGAAGCACACACATATATAAAAACGGACAAATTACGACCCAAACACAGACAAAGATATCCTGATGAAAGTGTGTCCATTAAAAAGAACGATGTACGCAGTGGTAAAGTGTCTCTTTTAGATATCCATGGCCCAGACATTAAAATGCTTGTCAGGGTGATGTGTACTTGGTAAAGGTGAAGGTGAAATGGTGAAGATGCTCATGAGGTAGAGGCCGCTCATGCAACTGGGAGTGAAACTTTCTGAATGCTGATGTATTCACTGAGCTTCTGTTTAGTCTTGAGGAAGAGACGCTTGAACTCCAGACCATCCCCCTGAAGACACGGACAAGAGAGACGTTTGTGAAACTACCGAACTAAACACAGACTTGTGGTAAATCAAGAGACCGGAACTCACCTTGGACAGTCTGAAGTCAAGAAGTACTCTCTGTTCTAGCTCCATCAAATGAACTTTGAAGATAAGTTTGTTGTTTCGTTTGTCTAAGGTGCTCACTGTCACCTGTGGGAAGAACAGAGCACATTTTCAGAATATGATAGTAATAGTCAGGTGAGTATGCAGTAAACTTCCTAGTAACTAATTGCAGCAGTGGGTGGTGTGTGTGTGTGTGTCCATACCTGGTTGGTACAGGTGTGTTTGAAGGTGAGTCCCAGGCTGATGCAGGCGTCCCTCAGGGCATTGCAGGAGGCCTCAGAGTCCAGGGTGGTGAAGAAGCGGGTCATCCTCCTCACTAACCTCTGCCAGGGTGTCTGCACAGGGAGAACAGAGGATGGGTGTGTGTGTGTGTGTGTGTGTGTGTGTCAGAGAGATGGGCTGAGACAGCGTGGTGAAAGAGAGTGAGCATAGATACTGTATGTACGGCGACGTGAGCGAGTGAGACACAAAGACAGTGAAGGGGTAGGGGTGTGTGTGTGTGTGTGTGTGTGTGTGTGTGTGTGTGTGTGGGTGTGGGTGTGTGTGTTACCTGGCTGGCTCCAGGCGTGCCCAGGAGCTGACTGCCCAGCAGCATATGTTCAGGTCGGGCAGGCTGGGAGAAGCTGACCTGGCCAGCATCCAGTCCCACACATATACTAGCCTCCCACAAACATGCGCTGGGTGCAAAGTCCGGCTGGGAGCTGGAGAACCGCATGTGCTCATCACTACCAGGGAAAGGACAAAGGGGTGAAAGTTGAGTGAGGAAGCATGAACATGTGCAAAAACATAAAATATTTTCCTAGCCAAAAAAACTAACACAGAAGATACAAACTAGCTATCAAAATTCTGACCTGTTGTTTCGGCGGATTTGTTCAGATTCCAAATGCAATATTTTGTTTGACGAGTAATGAGGGTCTGACTGCCGCTTCGCTCCTAGGACAACACATCGTTTCACACACACACCCACATTTCCATTTGGGAAGTTGAAAGTAGCATGACAGTCGCAATGTTATAGGTCAGGGCATATTACCTGGTCTGCAGGTCTGTCTGAACCATCTGTCCTTCTTAATGTCTGAAATTGAGATCCGCTCCCTTGGACTGGCCAACAGTAACTTAGATAGCAGACCTAAGCACAGCAAGGGAAAACACACCGTTGACTGAACCTCACAGTTCCAAAGGTTACAACATTCAAAGCCCTCAGAGTGAGTGGGAGGGCAGTGTGTGGCCTGTACATGATGGGGCCGCCGTCTTACAGAGTGGCATGGGCTGGACCTTCTTCCAGGGCGAGATGTAGGTCTTCTTTTGAAGCCAATCCGAATACTCCTGACAGCTCTCACTGGGCTGGTCCCACGGCAGCTCTTAGTATCATAAAATATCTATCAACAAACATAGCCAGAGCGCCCCACACACACACACGCACGCACGCGCGCACACACACACCCCCCAAATGCTGCTCACTACTTTATAATAAATCTATACGAATGCAGAGCATAGCACCCCTACCTCCAGCGAGCATGGCGGTAAGAACTATACCGCAGGCCCATATGTCTGCAGGCTGAGCTTTGAACTCTGTTTGGCTGAGGAGTTCGGGGGCTACGTAGGGCAGAGTTCCACACAGCCTGCATAGCATGCGCTCTCGTCCCTTGAAGCGAAACATGGTCGCCAAGCCAAAGTCTGACAACTTTAGGTTATCTACAAACACAAAAATATAGATACTTTAGAGCAATGAGTATGAATTCAAAATCAACTAAAACACGCATATCCTTACCATAATATTACACAGTATCTCTCGTTCTCTCCCACACACACTCCAGTCTCCTGCTCTTACCTTTGTCATCCAGCAGAATGTTCTCTGGTTTGATGTCTCTGTGGGTGATACCTATACTGTGGAGGTACTCCTGTGTCAAAGAGCAAGTAGAACAGTGGTTACTGATTGATAGTTTAGATATCTAACGTTAGGCTTAATCTACAGAATGATACGGTAAGATCCGAGAACAAAACTGTTATACTCCTTTGTTCACTTACCACAGCTGCTATCAACTGTTGGAAAAACTTGTGAGCATCTCTCTCAACCATCCCCACATCCGGTTCTGAGCGGGAAAGAGAAGAGCTTCCGCTTACTAAGTCAATAATAAAAAATAAAAAAAAAGAAGATGTGCAGGCTTGCTCCAAACCCTTCATATAAACCACACTATAACCACGCTTGGGATATTCTCTCTTGTAAATTCGAAAAGAAAACACCACAAGACATTCCTCCGTGGTGTTGTGAGGTTAGGGGTGGAGTGAATGTTAAGCCTTATCATTGACCCCAAGCCCATCTCACCTATTCGGTCAAAAAGCTCGCCTCCACTGCAGTACTCCAGGAAGAGATAGTGGGTTGGCCCCTCTTTCCGATGGCCAAAGAAACGGACAATGTTGGCATGATTGAGGGACTATTGACAAAACATGTACATGTTAGATCAAGCACCATGGTATTTTCACATGAACCTACCATCCCACATATTGTTATGACTAAGTTTATGGTCAATGCTGGATTGCTGATTTACTTTCTGTACGCAGATCTCTTTCTTGACATTGTCCGCACACTCCTTGGCCTGGGAGGTATCTATCACCTTCACTGCTACTGCCTCTTCTGTCAGTCTGTTCACCAGCAACCGCACTCTAAAAAACAGTTACCGAGGTAGACACATGCGAAACACAACTTGACATGTATAACATTTGTTAGGGAGAACCACAAGAAAAAAATCGACATAATATTAGGTAGGAATTTGATGATAAGAGTAAAAGTCAGTGACGGAAACAGGGGATGTCAGGTGGGGCAAAGAACCCAGTTAGGGATGCTGAACATGAAGAAAAGGGGACTTTACATACTCTCCGTACGCTCCTTCTCCCAATGTCTGGACCAGGTCCCAGTCCTGTACGAATGGCACGGCCATGCTGCTTTACTGACGTTAGATAGATATTAAGGGAGAGTAGTTTATTCTTCAGTCATTTGTTGATAGAGCTCAAATTAAGCTAAACAGTTTATGTAAATAATGTGAGCTGCTACTAGGTCTTTCTCTTACATTACTGAACTCACGTTATCCGTTACGATGTTACGGTACGGTACTTCGTAATCAGTGGAACAACCTTAAAGGTTGGTTCTATATTTCACTGCATATAAATTAACCAGTGTTTAACGACCTTAATGCTCTTTATAGTCCGATGACAACGCTTTAAAGAAACAACAAATAAACTACACAGCTGTCAAATAAAGAAATACAACTTTGCGTTGTTAATAAATTTGGCGCGCTGAAGTTTCTTTCTTACAGACTTCCGCTTCGCGTGACGTTTACTGAAATGTCATTTCCGCACAAAGGTAAGGAGTGCTCGTTTTCTCTTCTTTCTTAAGTTGGTGATTAACAGAAATATATGCATATTTCCTAAATAACCGAGAAAAAGACATAGGCAATCGGCGTACACTACATATAACACTTTCTCGTTTGCTGCACCCCTGGAGGCTTTTCCCCGGAGGGCTGACTGTGGCCGATGTGAGAACGGGACTGACCTTGAATAGGACTAACGGAAAGGTTTTTATTTGTTAATTAGGACCCGTTTTCTTTTTTTTTTAGCTCTGTTAATTATGTTTTCTTTTGTTTTGGCTGTTTTACTTACTTTAAGTTCATTTTATTGCCTTATTAACACGGCACTGCAACAAAATAGACTTGTTCTCAGACAGTCAACCCAGTATAAAAAAATAAAAATAAAACTTTAGGTTTGAAGGGATGGACCGAGCTCAATAGCAACGTTTTCCCGTGGCTTCTTGTTGCGATGACGCACAGATAAGAGTGCAGTTGTTTTTGCAGATAATTAAAATGTTTATGAGGTTGTAGAATAGACTAATCACATTCTCTGGTAGGAACTAGGCCTATTTGTTGGGTCTCTGGAAGATATTGGCCACTGGTTGCTTCTTGAGGTCAATATTATGTATGACCTTTTATTTAACAAGCTCTCGGCCCCAAACCAAACAAGCTTAATTTACATAAAAATGATTAACATTTACACAATCTTCCATTGAACATAACCAGATGATTGGCATAATTAACAGCAATGTTGATACTACATATATAATATCAGTCAGTACTCTTTAAATGTATCTTATAAAATAAACCAAAATGTACATAGATATATTTTCTTCAGCCTATTTATCGCATGTCCTTATTCTCCAATTTATTTAGTCAAGAAAAATAAAAACATCCAGTTCTGCGTTCTGCTTTTTTGTGCGTTTTAGTTTGACAAATACAGAATGTGTGTGGTGTAAATAGTTGATCTATTTTCAGAGGTTAAAAACTTAACTTTGCTCTAGATGACAAGATTGACAATATTCTTCTTGTAGACCGAAAAGTAGTATACATTTTCCCCACCAGAAATCCTATGCCTAAAGTGTCTTTTAAATTTGGAGGAACCGTGTTAGGTATAAGACTACATTATATGAAGGATCATTCACTGCCTCAACTGCACAGCACAACCTGTGCACTATTGGATATATTCTCCCTACATTTCTTAGCACATACAGGAAACCCACTGCAAGTAGAGAGAACACACAACACATTCATACAGACAGTTCATTTATACAATGGACCTTTACAAGAGTGCATTGTTTACCAATTCGGGCTGCCTGAAGGACCGTTTTGTTGTGTTTGCGTGTCCTTGCGTGGCTCTGAAATATACACATCTGTACCTCTTTAGGTAACGTACATATAACCCTACCTTCTATACAACCCTACCTTCTATAAGACAGCCCACATCATGGAAAGAGCTGTTCTTCCTGTGGCTTAATTACACCTCTTGCACGTCATAAACTTTGGCTAGACACACACTCTCACACACGCATGCGTGCACACACTCACATGGGCCTGTAACATCTCCCTTTAAAAATATCATTGAGTGTGATGAGTGACAAGGCCTGCTTTGACCCTGGCTTTAGCTGTAACTCATTCAGGTCTCAATAAATACAGGGGAAAATAAGAAATGGAGAGAGAGAGAGAGAGAGAGAGAGAGAGAGAGAGAAAGAAGCATGTTTGGGGGAGGAGTGAGAGTTCATCCTTGCTCCTTTCAGAGGGAGGAGGAGTGTCCTTTTTCTTTGGCCGCCTAATCTCAGAAGGATCTAGAACGGCCTTGCACCAGTCAGCGCTGTGGTAGGCTCGCGCCCCAGCACCGCGGCGTGGCGTCAGTCCGGTTACAGCAGCATGGTGACCGGCTTCTCCATGAACTTGCGGAACTCGGCGAGCCACTGCGCTCCCACGGCCCCGTCCACTACTCGGTGGTCACAGCTAAGTGTCACGGACATCATGCTGGCTACGTCAAACCTGAAACACACGGAAAAAGCATCCCGTTTCCAACATGTCACGGCACTCTTGCTTACACCCAGAGGCTTGAATCAGGACATGGTCTTTGTCGAGTGAAAGCGTACGTTTCAGGAGAGGTGGTGACCCCTACCCTTTCTCGTTGTCGGCGGGCAGCAGCCGTTTCTCTGAGCCTCCCACAGCCAGGATACAGGACTGAGGAGGGTTGATGATGGCGGAGAAGTTCTTGACACCAAACATCCCCAGGTTGGAGATGGTGAACGTGCCTCCCTGAAACAAATCCCACAACTCAACATGGGGCTTTCGCTTCGACACAACAGTGGAAATAAACCCTGGGTACGGCGAGTAAGGTGTGTCTGACCTGGAACTCGTGTGGCTGCAGTTTGCCCTCCCGCGCCTTGGCGGCCAGCGCTGAGACGTCAGAGCAGATGGTGGCCAGACCTTTGGTGTGGGCATTGAACACGATGGGTGTGATCAGACCGTTGGGCGTGCTCACGGCGACACTCACGTCCACCACGTGGTTCCTAACGTGCACAACAGGCGGACGGGTCAACCACACAGAAACCCACACTCCCCCAAACTGACCAGCGACTAACTCTGAGTGAAACAGTGAAAACCGTTAGGCTGATCTGACAGGGCAAAGGTCGGGGGTTATCTAGCGGAGCATGCACGCCAGCTCCGATCCTCTGGGTGTATACCACTGCAAGGGGATGTGGGCCTTGTGGCCTGCAGTGCCCTCATTTGGTCCAAAGATAGAACTACACTTTGTCAGATGGCCTCAGCTCAATGTCAATGAACCCCACAAAGGCGTGTGTGGAGGTGAGTGTGAGTGTACTCACTGGCGGATGACAGTGTCCAACCAGGAGGAGTTGGCCTCTGGAACCTTTAGACAGGCCAAAGCACTGGCTTTAATGATGAAGTCATTCACACTCAGCTTGATGTTCTGGGCCTTTACCTCCTACAGAGAGAAACCCAGAGAGAGACAGAGAGAAAGAGAGAGAGAGAGAGAGAGAGAGAGTGATTTAGTTCGAAAGATTGTATATCTCTATTGTATTGTCCAAACAACGGAGAGCCAATTCCCGTGCTGCTCTGACTCCGTTCTGTTTCGTTGAGTGCGAGGCTTGGACCGAAACAAATGCACTCACAGCGTTGAGTTCCTTCCGGAGCTCCACCACTTGGTCCATGTTGACGTCAATAGACAGATAGTAGTGAGGGATGGTCTGCTTGGACTGCATCAACCGCTGAGCAATAACCTGAAAGGGGAGAGAGGATTCAAACTTTACATTATCAAATAAAATGAGTTCAATGTAAAGTGTTTTTTTGGGGGGGAACGCTGGTGGAATGTCGCAACGGAGTTGTTTTTTTAAGAAACCGACAAATGTGTGGGTGCTGCTGATCACCTTGCGGACGTTGCTGATGGGGATGTCTGTGTAGGTGCCGGCCGGTGCAGCCACAGGTTTGGCAGGTGCCGGAGCAGGGGCAGCTGCAGCAGGGGCCGCAGCGACTGGAGCGACGGCTGCAACCTAGCACAGATGCTACACATTGAGTACTTGCACCAGAAACACCATATTGTAAGTAACAACATAAACAAAAGCATTGTGTTAGAAATTGTGAAAGAGGGTTCTGTGTGTGTGAGTATGTGTGTGTGTGTGTGTGTGTGTGTGTGTGTGTATAATATGTATTAAATGAACAGTGTTTTTATTGGCTATTTGTAAGCATAAGACACAGCACGCCCTATATACTTACAGGTGTGACCTTGGGCGGGACAAACGTCTCAATGTCTTTCCTGGTGACCCGTCCATCAGGGCCAGAGGCTGATCAGGAGACAGACACAGACAGAGGACAGGCCAAGGTCAAGAAGCCTCTCAACACATCCTTATCCACCGTCTTTACTTGGCCCAAGACAGAGTAGGTCAACCGTCCAAGTTTAGATTCCACATAAAGGACGGCTACATTAAAGGCTATTAAGGTTCAAGGTCTTGCTACAAACTGCACGAGGTGGACATGCATGTCAGGCGTAGGCCTTGGACTCTGTGAGTCTACTCACCGCTAACCTGTGCCAGGTCAATGCCCTTCTCAGCTGCCAGTTTCTTGGCGAGGGGGCTGGCAACCACGCGGCCTTTCCTGGGTCCGGCAGGGGCCGCGGCAGGAGCAGCTGGGCCAGGGGTGGGAACAGCCACCGGAGTGGGGGCTGCAGACTAGAGTGGAACAAACAAGAGTCCCACACCGGGGATGGGTCCAATAACTAGCTAACCAACTGGCTGTACTGTAAAACAACATTAGCTACAGTCTCTGTGTGTGTGCTTGTGTGCGAGCGTGCAAGTGTGGGCCGTACCGGCGCAGGTGCAGGGGGTGGAGTGGAGACCTCTGCCACTCCCGTCTCCACGTAGTCGTTGAAGGCAGCGATGTCACTCTCCTTCTCCACTATGATGCAGAGGGGCGCTCCGAGAGGAACGTCCCGGGTGCCCTCTGGCACCATGATCTTGGCGAGGTACCCTTCCTCCTGCACCTCAAACCCTGCACACAGACACATGCATTCAAAGCCTCGTTGAAATGTACCCCGTTGGTTTTCATGACATCTCTGACAATTCACAATTCATTCACTAATAATATACAAGCGGAATCATGTCTGACACTATGAGATGAACAAGCTCCTCCTCATCTGCTCTATCTACAGACGAACAAACTTGTTGGAGGGCGTGTGTACAAATCGCCCATGTGTTTGTCCGTGGCGTGCAACTGACCAATGGTAGCCTTATCAGTCTCGATCTCCGCCAGCAAGTCCCCTTCACTCAACTTCTCTCCGACCTTCTTCTCCCAGCGCTGAACTGTGCCCATCGTCATAGTGGGAGAGAGGGCAGGCAGCATGACCTACAGGGACATAAGACCATAAGGAACAGGTCACATTCCTCCAAAGAGCCCTTTCCGCAGGTTTCTACTGGTAGAGGAACATGGTGTGAGGGTTAGATAATGCAGGTGAAGTATTCGCTGTGGTGTATGAACGTAGAACTGACAGCTCCTCAATGGCTAGGGCCATAGGTGTAGTGAGAAAACACTGATTAAAGAGTAGGGCAATTCAAACAAGCTCGCATAAGGCATGGTCAAGCCGCAGTGTGTAGTACTGCAATTCCATTCCTTGTTCGTTCAGGTGTACTGTAGACAGTGATGTGAGTTCCAGTGCTTTAAAAACATTCATGGAGGGACGCTGATCCGATACATACTGCCATGCACCGTTTGCTGTTTGAGGACATGCTTACCTTCATGTGAGCGGGGTAGGAGCTCCCGGGGGCAGCGGGGGGTGCCGGGGCTGCTGTAGGGGGAGGAGGGGGGGCTGCTGCTGCTGAGGGAGCAGAGCTAGCTAACGTCTCCAAAGTCAGGTCTTTAAAGGCTGGGATGAGATCGGGGCTGGGGAAAGGAATAAGCACAACACACTCCACTGGATAAATGTATAATAGAATTTACATGCACATCAGAGAGGCTTGGGGGGAAAGCATGACAAATGTTGTCAACGCTAATGGACACTCTCTCCTAGGAAGGCAAGTAGTTACTGAGAAAAGCAGGGCCTATGGGCGGTTGGATCTCTCCTAAAATATTTCCTATCTAAAAGAGATTTTATTCAGACAGTAACTTGTCAACGGTGATGCAGATGACAGCTCCAATAGTGACGTCCCTGGTCCCTTCAGCGACCAGAATTTTGGCCATGTAACATTCCTCCAGCAGCTCAAACCCCACAGTGGCTTTATCTGTCTCCACCTGCACAGACCGAAAAGGGGTGGAACTGAAGTTATTTCTACCAGCCCAGTCATACCGCGGACAGTGAAGGAAGCAAACACAAGTACTGACCTCAGCGATGAGGTCTCCCTCGTTGATCTTGTCGCCCTCCTTCTTCTCCCAACGAGCGATGGTTCCTGACTGCATGGTGGGGGACAGAGCAGGTAGCTCCACCTGTAGAAAGTGACAGCATTTTGCGTTGGGTTTAGAATTTAATTTAGGATAAAAAAAATAGGATTAATTTATTTTTCATTTTCATTCTAGTACTATAGATGTCAACCTCAACACCCATCAAGAAACAATTTGAGAGTACAATCATTGTTAATTAAATATCCTCTATTGTAGATTAAAAAAACTTCTTCAATGTTAATGGTTCCCACATGCTCCATTCCTGTGTAAACAACTTAGGTGGTATATGTAAATTTAAACTACTGATATTACCAATCACATTGTCCATCTCTCCTTAAGCCCTGGCAAGCGTTTCTACTTATTCAATTCAAAACGTCAAAGTGGCACACGTCCATGATATCAATTTAGCACAGCATGCAAACAAGGACTTCATGGCAGGAAGCCATTCAAGGTTGTGCCATCCCATCTTCACCATTGAGCAACACTTAACCACTTTACAGATATCATGAGAGAGCCCTGTCAACAAGCAGCTGCATGTCGTGAAATACAAATAATCGTAAGTGCCAGCTATGCTGTTAGCATTTTCTTCAAGGTGACACCAATCGTTCAGCCGCTGTAGCTATTAGCGAATCTACAAATGATCAGAGTCGTAACAGTGTCTTGGTGCCACATGCCTGGCAAGGGTATGGTGGATCTTTAATGTAGGTCTATTCAATCCGTGACAGACACACGGATGATGATGCTTAACGTTACGATTAGCCTCCTAGCAAGCATCTTCACCCAATATAGAACATCCCAGCATCAGTAGCTACAATGCATGGCTGTTATTGCAACTAGCTAACACAGTTAGCATTGTAGACTGTCAGTGACAGACACAAATCGTGCAAGCTATCTAACTAGTTCCTCCAGCTAGCAAGTTAGCTTTAGGTAGCACATATTCTCCTTACCTTCTGGTGAGGTGGTAAGCTGTAAAAGCGCTTGGACTGGCTGTAACTTGTACGTTGTGGACATTGCAAGAGCGATGTTCTAGTAGTGAAGACAAGAGTGTTGGGATTCACGTTATGGCAGACGGCCCGGGACCGAACACCAGACTGATACCGCTTCAGATGACAGGTCCCCGGTACCGAGCGCGAGCTGAGTGCGGGCCCAGGTAGGGCATGGGAAGTTGGGAGAGCAGCGGACGGCCTAAACCGCAGAATTAAACGAAACATTTCTCAGCAATTGATATACTTAAATAATGTATTTGGTGCTATATGAGCTATAATTGCATCGGAATATGTTAAACCGAAGGTGTCCCAAACGTTTCCGACCCTAAAACCGGCCGTGTTTCTCACTTTCCAATGACCTCCCAGTCCAAAACACAACACTTTACGGCTCTCCTTCTACTTGTCCTATAGTACGTTGCCAGTTGAACGCTTAATGTAATTTGTTTCGAGCCATTAACTATTCTTTCTCACATTCTGCAATTACAAGTATAATCGATCAGTATTAATCATAGTAGATGTTAGAATTTACTGTCTGAATAGATTCACTCAAAAAAGGCTACATGACTTTATGTGGATTACTTTAAATTAATGTGTTGCTAAATACACTGTCATTGCCCATATCTGTTGTATTAAATACATACTTTTAATAATACAAACAAGATTCACAAACAAGGTGATGAACAAGGGTTTGCGCATCAGGAACTGGCAACCCAAATCAGACATCGCTAGCTGTCGTAAACTGGCGTAAAGTACTGTTTAGATGTAATTTATATACACAGCCACTAGAAGGCGTTCCAAGTTTTTGATATATCGAATGTAGAGTGTGTTGCGTCTGTTCTTTAGAACCATGTAAATTATTTAGCCACATATAACTGCTTTTGACAGACAAGCATCGTGTGCTAAGCATATCTGTGGAGGACTAACTAACTGCTGTGGATCTTTGTATGGGATAGACTGTATATGCAACTGGATTAACATATGTTTCTTATCTGGCTATTTAAAATGTTTTTTTTCTTATTTTATTATATTTTTTCTTCCCTTGCCTTGTTATCAGGACACTGTGGCAAAATAGACATAGTCTAAGTCTGTCAACCCTGTATAAATAAATATTTAGTTCAGATAACAATACAGATTACAAGTGCAATCGCTATTCTTGATTTATTTAGGATACAAACAGTGATAGAATGACATGGTTTTGCTGGCCTCATCCAGGCATGCAATTTTAACAGTGATACCTGTAAATTAAAAAACCAATCAATTAACACCGTAATAGGCAAGTGTGAATACTAAGAGCTGTATATTCTAAAGCAGGATGCAGAACAACCCTACAGCTCTGGCAGAAGAATCCAGCTCTTATATTCTCAAACACTATTTTGTTCCATCTGACAGAGCCCCAGCCATACTGTAAACATACCTTCCACATTTTTTATCTGGAGGGTCCAGAATGGGTTAAATTATCTAAGAATGAATCTCTCTGAAACAATAAAATAAAAGTCAACAAGCTTCTATACATAAACGTAATATAAATCTTTTTACAGAGATGTACAAAAACAAAAACAAAAAGTAATCTACACCAACGCTTGCAAACAATTTACATTTCAGCAGTAACACGTTTATAGACAGCCTGCAGGAGTGTGCAAGGCGTGCCAAAATAGCAAAATAATGTTTTTAACCATCATTTAACAAAATTAGGAAAAAATATTCCCCAAGCTACATACTGCAGTCAGTTATAGGACAGCCGCAATCCTCTCATAATGACAGCATACTCTTATCTCATAATTGGCTGCATTTCTGGTGTAGGAGGCACAAAAGCATCCACACACATATAAATGATCACACACAAAATCTTCACATATCCTTGTTAAGGCACACAGTCCCAAACAGCTTCCGGCGGTTATAGTTAGAATCCTTGTTCTCACAAAAAGTGAAAGCACAGGCTAAATGTTGGGTTTGGCACTCGCTCATTAACACAGTCCGATAGGGAAAGCTATCTATTGATTTCTTCTGTTACCAATCTCTCCCAAAGAGAGCGAGGTAAGTTTGCTGTCTCCAATGGTCCATGGTGTGATACTGTGGGTTTCTCCGCTCCTCAAGACCATTCCACTAAGGTCTAGATGAAAAAAGGAACACAATTAGCACTGGAGTAATGGAGGTGTATAAGTATGTGTACCAAAAACGGGTGTTTTTACCTTTCCTCCCCGTGGTCCTCCTCCACCCAGGCCACAATTTTGCCTTCCCAGCCTGGAACAATCGCCTCATCCTGGAATACCTGCACAAACAAAACACACACACAGGTCACACTCACAGGTCACACTACCACATTAACAAAGGGTAACTTGATCCACTGTCCCACCGTCCACTGTACTCGCCTCTTCTTTCACAGTGCCAAACTCAGGGTCCAGTGCTTTGAAATGGTATCGGTAGTTTCCTTCCCGGTCCACTGCGGACTTCACGTCCCTAAGGGTCACTTCACCAAGCCTGCACATAAACGACACACAACCCTCACCAACATCAGCACACTGAGCCAGCACACTCACACACCCGATGAAAACACACACTGCAGCCCGACTGACCTTTTGGGGATATTGATCATGAATGGGGTTAGGGAATGTCCAGCGAAATAGAGGAGTTTAGTACAGGCTGAGGGGCTCAGCACAGGACTGCTATGGGAATGGGACATCTCTGTGACACAAACACACACACACACACACACACACACACACACACACACAGGAGACAACATACACAAGCATAGTATTTATGTATGTATGTATGTAGGTAAGTACGTAGGTATTTATGGCAAGTATAAATGCCTAGTAGTTACGTATATTACTGTTTACATGTAGGTAAGAGAATAAGGGAAGGTGAACATGGGGTCTTACTGGTTCGGGGCAAGGAGTCATGATCAAAAGGCATAGCTTTGTGTCCAGGAGACTTCCCTTTTCCCTGCAAAGAAAAATAAATAAATCACCAAATCAAACGGATCCTGGACTCACACACTGGGTGACACAACCGTCTAAAAAAAGAAATAAAGGATTTTATGTACAGAACAGACCAACTGAACAGACCAATGACAGACTGCCTCCTGCAGTATGAACAGAACGAGCGTGTGCGTTGTGTGTGTGTGTGTGTGTGTGTGTGTGTGTTTACCCGGTGGGTGTGGAGAACGTGCAGCCTGTCTGTGAGCGACCCGATCCCCTGCTCCAGAGTGTCCAGGGTGTGGTGCTGAGGGTCGTGCTCTCTCAAGTTGTTCCTCAAGCTCCTCAGCGCATCTCGGACCAACTGCAGCTCCTCTGCCGGCTAACACAAAAACACTCAGAGGGCCTTTCACATTATCACGGAAGGTGACTGTGCACTTATATAATCTACCATTGGATATAATTCTCACTCCTTGAACAACTTGAAACATAAAAATGTAATTCAAAATTCACACTCATAAATGTATGCGACAAGAAACTTTAACCAGAATGTGTAGTAAAACAACTTAAAATGTTTTAAATGTCATACCCCTGAGAGAGGAGGAGCTGGACCACCAGAGTTCGAGTACACATTGTTTTGAGAGCCCGAGTGCTGCAACACACAGACATAGATGTGTTACACTCACACAAGTCATCTGAAGCTTAAGGCTTGTTAAGGAAAGTGCAGGACTTAACAGTTGTAATTTCTTTGAGGCTGCCGAAAGGACAGAAGAAAAATGTAATTACTTGGTGTGGCTCGCGATCCATGCACTCTTGCAGCATGCTGTTTCTGTACTCCAGCTCATTCTGCAAGTCAGTCAAAGAACAGGCGCCACAAACATAGTGTATCAAAACACAAATCCTACCATTAGTCGACAAGCCCTACAAAAACACACACAGGGGAATACCTTTTGCTGTTGGCTCTCTTCAAGCTTGAGTTTGTGTTGCTGCAGTAATCTGTCCTTTTGCCCCAGCTCCTTCTGCAGCCAACCAAATCAGAGGGTAGTTAGCAAGTTGGTCAGAAGAGTGTAGATTTTGATAAAAGTTTGGGTGGGTATCTATCTGTCTGTCTGTCTAACCTTGTAGTCATTCAGCAGCTTGGTGCGCTCCTCTAGTTTCCTCTGTAGCTCCGCCTGCAGGGCAAACACAGAGACCACAGACATGGAGCAACAGTGGCACACTATAATGCTGTATTGAGCAGCCTTTTCAAACAAGAAACCTTTATTTATGAATGTGTGTGTGTGTGTGTGTGTGGGGGGGGGGTTTGCCTTACGTTCTGGCTGCTGAGCTCGTCCCGGGCCATGCCGCCTCTCAGAAGCTCCTGTTTCATCTGCAGCACTGAAGCCTCCTGGATCAACAGCCTCTGCTGCTGGGCCTCCTACAGACAGGCAGACCACAGCACTGCTCAAAACGCTACCTACAGTGTGCTCTGAGCCAATGACAGTATGTGAGGACTTCCCTTCCCAGAGAGCATATTTAGGTAAAAGCTTTGCTAAGAGCTTAAAAAAAAACAACACAAACTCTATTATATGACAGCACTACATTAGATTGGCTTAACAATGCTTAGATACTATTAATAAAAATAGAATAACTGAGCTGTTAGGACGGTGTGCAAAGGTATAATAGGTAGCTGGTACACAAGCCCTCACCTTGACCCCCTGGAGGTTTCTCATATCCTGCTTACAGCGCAGCAGTTCTCTCTGGAACAACCACAAAAATAAACATGAGAAGACGCCCACGCTGGAAATACCCCTGACTAACCAGTAACCCATTAATACCACACAGCTAAACTTTAACTAAGGACCAGCCCAAACAAGTTAGTGTGTAACTAATGTTCCCCCACTACCGTAGAGCACTTAAAAGACCCATAGGAAGGAAAATAAAGAGGAAATAAGAGGATCGAGACTATTTACCTTCAGCTCCCGAGCCTCCTCCATACTCTGATCCAACCGACTACGAATGACAACCTGGAGTACGAGAGAAAGACAGTGTGTGTGTGTGAGAATAATGACGGGGAATGGTGAAATTCAAGATGAAAATTGATACCTGTGTGCCATGCAAAAACTTTATAACACACTCACACGAGCGCACACGCACACACACACACACACACACACACACACACACACACACACACACACACACACAC
>JAVQIZ010218592.1:0-11003 GCA_036023535.2 Galaxias brevipinnis | reverse complement strand
ATTACTTCAGTACTGGAGGGCGATTCAATACAGACAGCAAGGGTGATCTGGAGAGAATGACAATGACTCTAAGTCCTCATCTTAGTCTTATACTAGAAGCCCACACCCTAAGCATGGCCCTATCGACCTATCATGCATGGCACCGGGGTTTCTTCCCCTCCCCTTCTTCCTCTTGCTCCTTTGACCCCAAGGAAAGAGAAATCTACCAGAGCAAACAACACATCTATGTTATTTATTGTGCACTGTCTGTATACCGTTCCCATGTCATTTAAAGCAACTCTCGACACACAGCAAGTACCAGACACAAACACCTATTAATCGTTAATGCCATAACAAGGCAATAAATCAATCCCTTACAATTATAATATTAATTTATGAATTAATTGATCATCTAAGGGAGCAGGAAAGATTTCTACGACCTAGTCTAGGCTACACCGTACCCCTGTGCGTGACGCAGAGTCTCAATCCACCCCATTCCAGAGAGCGCACGACCAGAGGTATGGCAGAGATGGGGAGTAACATTTTAAGGTACGACTAGAAGACTTTGAGCTAGGCAAACTAAGTAGACGTTTAGATTTTTTGAGTTAAGGATACTCGATATGTGATTGACATTGAAATTAGCTAGATAAATATATTGGGTGGAACTTCATACACTGGCACGCTTTTCACCACACAAATACTTTGAGTTCCAGAATGACAGCCACAACCACAATCCTGTGGCAGGGGATACCTTATGATAACTAAATAAATTATAATGTGGAATACCTTTTGCAACCATATAGAGATTGCTCTAATTGGAAGCTGATCATTGGATGTTCTCACATTATTCAGTTTAATTTGACTTGTGCTCTATGCATAGAGAGGGCTCCATGAGTATGAGCATGGAGTACTTGAAGAATTCTCAGGACCTTGAGATTTATAATTTCAAACAATATTGTAAACATGTACTCCAAAAAACAGAAAACATGTGAAACAACTAATGCCGCATTCCGAACTTAGGTCCCCGGAACTTTTAGTCCCAGGAACTACTTTTCAAGGAACTAAAAGGTTCCTGCAGCCCTACGTTATCTGTGTTTCAACCGCAGGAACATTTCCCAGAAAAATAGGCAAATTAGTCCGCTGACACTACTCCATACAAACTTATAGGCAGATGTTATTTGTGTGACACTGCAATAGTAGTAAACAACTATCTATCGGGAAGTCTGCTCTTCTGAGTTTGGATACTATTGTATGACTATGTTTGATTGCCTGTCTTGATTGTGAATAAAATATCATCCATCTATCGTAGGCCTTTTTATGCTATAGTATGATTTATGTTGTTGTGTTCTCCATGTTGATGATTTTGTTGTGTTTGTTGACATTTGCACTTGTGGCGGTTGACATATTGGTTGAAATTTGCTGCAAGCACTCTTTTAGACCCTTGTAACAACGCATTATGTAAAAACGCAGCATTATGTAATAACTCAACAAAATGTAAAACATTTTCACTTCATTATGTAACAACACCCACATTTTGTAATAATCTACCGCATTTTGTAATACAGCTTTAACGCAATATGTGATAACTTTCCCCGCATTTTGTAATATATTATTACATATTGCAGTGGTAATTACAAAATACAGGAGTTGCACTGTTTTTTTATGGAAATGTAATAACATGGTGCATTATGTAATAACCAACCAAAATCGATCTCTTCATACATAAAAATCATTATAACATTATAACAATGTTTATTTTATGCATTCTAGCATGAATCATATACTGACTTAAAATGTATTTAAAAAAGATACTATTGGTTCAGTAGATTAGTAGTATCTATTATTGGTCAAAAGTACATCAAGTGTCTACTGTATTCCTTGGGAACTGTACTTGAGGGTTCATGGAGACATAGAATCTGCACGACTTAGTGTTATACTGACGCAAACATATAAGTAATTGCACACACAAATGTCAGGAGACACACACGCACATACACACACAGTTCTGCCATCAAGCATTCAGGATTATGTAAATTTTATCCAGAAAAAAAGGCAAAAACTGTTTGCACAACAAAAGACTAATATGGAACTGTAAATTCTTTCACATTATTTATTCTCTCAGGGTCCAATTACGGTATGTTTTGGCAAAGAACATGTACCATACTGTAGTGGTCAACAACACTTTGGATGAATATTTAGGCTATTAAGTATTATCTTTAAGCATGTAAGTAATTGAGTGAAAAACAACCACAGCATATAGCCTAACACACTGATTTGCAAGGGATTTCTAATATACAATCATTGCAGTTTTAACTTGCAAAAACTACTTAGCCTTGATAGAAACAACCCTCAGAAATACACTATCTGGAAACTACTCAACCACATATAAACTACAAACACTTGAAGTTGCTTAAACTCTCTATGGTACACATTATGATGCCAGAAGGTAAAAAAAAAAGTTGTATGTTTTTTTTTTGTCATAAAACAGACTAAGTAAACATAATTTAAAGACATTTTCAATTAATTTATTTTTTGGGGTACACTTTGGGGTACGTTACCACAAAACAACAAAGTACCATAATGGTAAAAAGGGGACAAAAGAGAGTTATTGCATAAAAATTGAATAAAATGTACTAGAATGAACATGGAAAATATTAACATTAACAACAGTTTAGAATACATGCCATTTGAAATTGAAAAACATTAAAAAAAAAACTATTTTCATAAATTTGTTTGTCTGAACGTTACCCTCAAGCAACATTGTACCATTGTGGAACAGCCCATAATAATGAATGTGTTGAAGAGTGTAGGCATATTTCAGCACACTTTTCATCAATAATCGATCAAACCAATCTATCATAACCCTCTTCAAAACAAGATAGTGTGTCAAATTTCAGTGTTTGGTAATTTGTGTTACATTTTTGTTTTCAGTGTCCTGGTGTGTGTCTTTTCTGACATAGTAGACTATATAGTGTAATATTCTGAACTTTATTACAACTAACATAATCAAATGTATCTAGGTAAATTTTTTAAGATAAAAAAAAAACATTTTGATGACTCTTGTGCTTTTGAACAAGATAAAAACCTAAATACACACATTCAAAAAAACAATTGCCATACCATAGTTAGGGTTGGGTAAGTGGCACCAACCGAATTATGTCGGTCCTACCGAGTATGAATTTTTTTTGAAGAAAAAAAACGGTGCCAAATTTCGATACTTTACGGTAAACAATGTGTTGTTACAGTACAACACTGTAATCACTGTACTCGTGACTGCCTTTGATTTGTAACAAGATTTGTAACAAGGGCGGGAGAAATTGAATTCAGTGACTGAGGTAAAATCTCGCAAGCCAAGATGCGCTCAAAAGCGTGGTTATATTTTGTAAAAATTTACTTCAATACTATCAAATACAATTGCTGTAAGGGCATTATGAAATGCAAGTCCGGAAACACCTCGAATATAACATTTGATCACCCATGGCATCAATTTAAGACTGGACAACTGCATCATCTTTGATTCAACTCCATCTACCAGTTCTGGGTCTTCTGGAAACGATGAAATAACAGGTAAGATTCTCTGTAACTAAGTTAGCAAGCTAATAGCAGGTTAGTTACAGAGTGACAACTTTTGGTTCTGACTGCCAGTGTTAATTTTGTCAACTAAAAGTATTTGTTGACGACCTTTTTTTTCATGACTAAATTGTAACGACAACGTAAATAAAATAATATTGTCAAATTAATACGAAATCTCTGTTCATTATGCCCTAACGAATTAGGACGAGATGAAAAAGCTGGCTCTGTTCTAGTGGACAACCTAGATCAAAGTTGCCATCTCAAGGTATTGGTTGTTTTACTTTGTAGCGATTCATTTAATTGAAACGAAGACTAAAACACAATTTAAAATGCTTGTCAAAATTAACAGTGCTGACTGCTATGCTACTACTAAGCCTGATACTTTCCTATAAAGGTCCCACTGTCCAAGCCAGTAGCAGTGTAGACGATTCCATCCCCTCTGTGACTCCCTTCACTATGGCAGTTAGTAACGCTAAGCTGAGGAAAAATAAGAGAGAGGAATGCCACCGTGCTGTAACCCGTTTTATATTAAGCGTTGCATCAATTCAACACAGTTGAATCTGTATCTTTTAGGTAAGTTTGCAATTACCACTAGGGAAAGTGATCATAAGTCTCAGATTTGTAAAACCTAGCTTCAGAAAGTAGAACCAGATGGTTTAGTGCATGGGTAAGGCAAATACGTGGTTAGTAGTACTTCTACCTATGAATGAACAGTCTGCAAGACATACACTGTTCCTTTTTTTTCTTTGTTTTAATAAGAGATGTTAGCCGCCCTAAATCCGCATTACCAGCCACCGTCCAGAGACATACTGTCCAATACTTTAGTGCCTGCTTGGTACAAGGTAGAGAAGGAAAGAGTGAACAAGGAGTTGAGGGAGGTGAAGGAAGTGGCGCTGAACTGTGACGGATGGACAAGCATCGCACAGGACCATCTCAGTGATAGCCCACTTCATAAAGTCAGGCAAATTGATGGAGAGAGTTCTTCAGACCAAACCAGTTTACTAAGCACAGACCAGAGTGAATGTGGCTGCAGAAATTAGTCTTATTTGGATGAATTTCACTTTAAAGAGAAGGTAGAGGTGATTTCAATGGACAACGCCACCAATATCGATGTGGCGGCCAAGATAATGAGCTACATGAAGTTGCCTTGCTTTGCTCATTGTCTTAATCTCGCAGCACAGAAGCTCTACACAGAACAAGATGTTGCCAGATGGGCTGCCCAAATCCGCACAGTGGTAGTGTGGCTGAAGAGAACCGTTTTGGCCAAACCAGTCCTCAAGGAAAAGCAATGCCTCCTAAGTATGTATGATGTATCTATTATTATTTTCAACTAAAAGAGAGCTGTATGTATATTTTATAATACAATCTATAGTTAAATTATAACGCCTATGTTGATGAATATTCTAGCTAACTAATGTTTTTATATTCCTTTTATAATGTTTATAGACTTTCCTGAGCACAGACTGTTGTTGGATGTGAAGACCAGACGGAATACATTGTTGCTGATGGTTGAAAGGTTCAGTGAGCAGTATCCTGCCATTCAGGCAACTTGTATGGACCCTTGTCTGAGCAGGTCAATGGATAGAGACAGGTAAGGTTTTAGAGGCTTATTTGTTTCTTTATATGTTTAGACAAATACACTATTGGCTAGACTACTGTACAAAAAGCTGTCTTTGTGCGTGTTCTTTGTCTTCTTGACTGTATGTTTTCTTTCAGACTGGAAAGAATCACAGACCAGGACCTTAAGAAGGTCTTTGTTAGTGTAATGAGAGTACTGTACACATTAACTCTTTGAGTTTCTGCGGAGCATACCACAACTTGCAGCCAGATTTTGCCAATCATGCAGAAGCTGGAAGCCCATTTCAAAGTTGGAGATGGGGAGGATGCCTTTTCTGCCTCTGTCAAAAGGAAGGTCTGGGATGACCTCTCTAAGCGGTACAAAGTAAGTTCAGGGTGTCTGTGAGTCCTAAGTCTTCAAATGTCAAATTCAATGTTACCAAAAAACGGCCTTAAAAAATAATACATTGGCTTAAATTGTGTATATATATATATATATATATATATATATCACAAAATTTAGTCTAACAGGGCGTTACAAGATCAGGGCGTTTCTGGAAGAGGCCACTGCTATGGATCCACGGTTTAAGGCTAAAGTCCAAGATGCCGCCGTGTGGGCAAGGCTTGAAGAAGAGGCTTTCTTGAGGTTGCAGAACCAGACACAGGCACTGCATGATAATCTCAATTCCATTTCACTGTCCCCTACCTGTGTAATCTCCTTCGGAGCCACATTGCTTTCATCTGCTTTTTTTTCTGTTTCCACCACAAAAGAGGTTGACCCCCCTGACTGCGCTCGGTGAACTGTTTGCTGAAGAAGACAGGGCCCTAACCATCAGCGGTATTGTGGAGGGTGCCTGCAACAAAACGCAGACTAACGCAGAGAGGACAAGAAAGGATTTGGAGCTTTATAAAAGCCTGCCTGATGTGACGACATCAACAAATGTAGTGATCTGGTGGTTGGAGAGAAAGGACACTTAACCGATCTTGTTTGACTTAAGTTCCAAGTATTTGTGTCCTCAAGCATCCTCCACTCCAGTTGAACGCACATTTTCAACAGCTGGGGACACAATTAGTGCTGAAAGGGCCCGTCTCCTCCCAGGAAAGCAGATATGATAATCTTCCTTCATTAAAATTCTACCTGAGAATTCTAACAGGTACAAATACGTGTGATGTTTACCTGATGTTTATGAAAATTCCCTCTGATCAAAACTGCCAGTCTGCACTCTGACCTTATTGCCATTGTATCCTTTCAATCTCAAAGTGCTAGAGTATAGAACACAAATAACCCAATGTGTCACTCTCCAACTAATTATGGTGCTCACTGTATATAATTAGCAGAAATGTAGTTGGCCTAAAAATGTACATTAGAAGTGTTTTATAGATGATTTTAACCGAAAAAAGTCTTACATTCCACTGGATTGGCGGCCATCTTGGATTTCTGGGTCAAAACTATTTAATAACATCAAACTGATGTCAGAATCTGAATCCTTGTTGTTGACTTAAATGAAAAAGTGTCTTTCCACATTATCGTAGGTGCTCAGGTTCAAAAGTTAATTTTAAAAGATATGGCGACGGTGGCCATCTTGGATTTGTCCCTATGACAAAAAAATACGGAACTTTTGGGAGGGACCTGGGGGCAATTTTTTTTATAAAAGGTTCAAAGATGTCAAATTAATCATCAAAACATCTTAGCCAGAAAATGGTCATGGAATTGAAGTTCTGGACCCAACTAACTGCAAAATGTAATAATTTATTAGAAAATGTGGGGAAAGTTATTACATATTGTAATAAGCTGTGTATTACAAAATGCGGCAGATTATTACAAAATGTTGGGCGTTATAACATAATGAAGTGAAAATGTGTTACATAATGCGGCATTTTTACATATTGCGTTGTTACACCCTTTTAAGGGGTGCTCAAGCAAACCAGTCTACATGTGTTTTGTGGAGATGGAGAAGGCCTATGACCGTGTTCCCTGAGGAGTCCTGTGGGAGTATGGGGTACCGGGGCCGTTGCTATGAGCCCTCCGGTCCTTATATAACCGGAGTGAGAGTAGTGTCCATAATCTCGGCACAAATTCATTCACGTTGTCAGTGGGTGTTGGACTCCGCCAGGGCTCCCCCTTGTCACCGGTTCTGTTCGTGATTTTCATGGATAGAATCTCAAGGCATAGCCGGGGGGGAGGAGTGTGTCCGGTTTGGGGACCTCAGAATTGCTTCTCTGCTCTTCGCAGATGATGTGGTTCTGTTGGCTTCTTCGGACCATGACATTCTGGAGCGGTTTGCTGCAGAGTGTGAAGGGGTCGGGATAAGAGTCAGGACCTCCAAGTCTGAGGCCATGGTTCTCTGCCGGGAAACGGTGGAGTGCTCTCTCCAGGTTGGGAGTGAGCTGCTGTCCCAAGCAAGGGAGTTTGAGTATCTCGGGGTCTTGTTCACGAGTGAGGGTAAAATGAAGCGTGAGATTGACAGGCGGATTGGTGCAGCGTCAGCAGTAATGCGGCCGTTGGATCGGACCGTCGTGGTGAAGGAGCTGAGCCAAAAGGCGAAGCTTGCGATTTACCTGTCGGTCTACGTTCTAACCCTCACCTATGGTCATGAGCTTTGGGTAGTGACCAAAAGAATTAGGTCACGAATACAAGAAATTAGTTTCCTCCTTAGGGTGTCATTTACTGCCTTATATGACACTGTATCACTGTAACTGACAATGGCTAATGTTAGCTAGACACAACAATAATTGTCTCTATTATCTTGTTTAAATAATCGTTGGTTTGGCCAAAGTCGTAACTGAAAATAAAATTCAATTAATTGCCCAGCCCTACCCTCTACTAGTTGAGTATGCTATATAGTTGAAATTATTTTCTAAATGATGTGCATCTAGCAGTGAGGAGAAAGAGCACTGTTCATTGATCATAAATCTCGGTTTCAAACGGATTACTAGAGGCAAATCATTTCACATCATTCTTAAAATGACTTAAACTACTTAATTTGCCTCTCGGACAAGGTAGGGTTTTGTAACTATGCAAACACCCCCCCTCCCCCTCTCCCCCACCACCACCACCACTCATGCAGACACAAACAAACATTGAAGCTCAAGACGTCACCTCTGAGGAAGCATCTTTTCACTGGACAGGTAGCCTGGCATGTGGGTGTCCTTATTGTAGTCCGCATACTTGGCCTGAACAGCATAGGAAGCTAGCAGGACAGCCGTCTCCGGGGGGCAATAGATGTCATCGTTGAGAATGCCCTCCTTTACCTGCAAGAAGAACAGACGCTGGGTGGCCTCTTGGATCAACTCCTCTGACACGTCCTCTGGGAAGAATTTGGCCCGAAACTTGAATAACAGTGGGCTCTCCTTCCGTATGTCCTGGGCTGTCACCTTGGGGGTTCAAAAGATGAAGATGTTCAACAGTTTTGGTCTTATTTCTCAGAAAACCTGACATGCTTCTCCTTACCTGTTACTCTTACATAGGCATAACAAATGGATAGTTATATCATGACATAAATCATAATATTAATGGACCATTGTAAAAATCCTGTTTCTTTGATTGGTTACCTTTAGTATCACTGTTATTCATTACTGAAAAACAAATAATCTTACTGTAACTGCCCAACACTGGTCATACATTTGTTGTGGGGTTATTCAATGGAGCATGATGGCAGTATGAATTGATGTAGATGTATGATCAGTTCTAGAATGATAAATAAAACTGACCTTCTTATTGAGCTTGAGCCAGGTAGAAAAACCTTTAGTATCTTGGTACTGCAGTCCAAAGAACCAGACTTCCCTTAATCCAATTGTCTTAACCACCTAGGGTAAATCACACACAAAACAAATAATTAACTTTGATAAACTGTACTAAGTTACATGGCAATCATGCAGTAGACGTCATACTCGTATGTCATAATGCTTGTGCATGCTTTTTTTTGCAAAGAAATATATATTGAACGCAGAACTACAGTGGCTAATTGTGGGACTTCGGAAATTACTGGTGGTTCCCAAGGGTTTGAGAAATCTTTGCATGCCATAGCATTGTCGCCCAGGGGGAAAAAAATTAAAATGTATAGCTACATTCCCCACTTTTGTGCATTCTGGGGATGGTAAGGAGCAGATTGACTTTCTTTTTATATATAAATAGGCCACCCTAGTTCACCCATGACTGTGAATGTCTGAAATGGAACGAGTGTGTGGATTGGCATTTTGAAAGATTATGCATGTGAACCACGGATATTTGTGGGGTCGATCTGCACTAGCATAATACAAGTCTGCCATCTTGGAACATGTTGGAGTAGGCGTTGACAAAAATAGCAAGGAAAAATGGCGGTCAACATAAATTTGACTTTCTTTAGGATTACTTGACACATTGGTGCCAGTATGCCAGTAGAAACACGGCAAACATGATGGCGCAGTTGGTATTTTACCCTGCTGCCTTTCATCAAATTTTCCGTACCCGTTCAGACAGACACAAACAAATTATTGAAACTATCAGGGCCCTATTCAGGTGTTGGTGAATTGCAATTTCGGCACATGGTTAAAAAGCTTGAGATTAAAAAGTGTTCCACTCCAAGTAATTTCTGAGCTCTGTGAAGCAACATTACAGATTGTTGGACCTCCAGGGCAACTGAAGGTTACCTGACAGTAACGGCACTCTATTATTTTAACTGGGTGAAGAAAGGTGCAGTGTTAAGAACATACCCACTGTATGAGAGAGGCACACAAGCTCACACCTAGCTGATTAACTATAGCCCAGCATTTCACATATGTCTTTCTGTTGTTTGTTTTCTGGCATTGTAAGGGGCCAGGACTGTACCCAGTAGCAACTACATTACATGATGGCTTCCCAAAAAAAGACCACAAGATCCCGGGCTGAATGGGTCATGCGAGATTATTAGGCACTAGTGTTGCACGGTACACCAAAATGTACGTACTTTTTCAATATTTTTAAGAACGGTTCCGTATAACAATTTTCCGATGTTCGATACTTTTAGGTCAAATGTGTCTCCCGTTTTGAGAGGATGAAAGGTGTAATTAGAATTTACTCAAGATGAAAGTTTAGCGAAGCAGCAAAGTTAGCGACATGCGCATGTCCATCCAGTTGCTCTCTACCTACCTGCACTACAAATGCAAGTTTGCATGCATACTGTCAAGTTATCTGGGGTTTTAGCTTCAGCTCTGATCAAACTTGAAAAAAAGCCTTTGACTACCACAGAGGACACATGGACAACTCTTTACTGTTCTTTGGTCTTTAATTATTGTTGTTAAATTTTTTCATGTTTGATTGCTTTGTTAGGTTGATAACCTTGAAAGAAATAGAAAACAGACAAATGTTTCCATTAGTCCATAAAATATAGCACATTCAGAGTTAACAATTTACTTAACATGAGCAATAACAATTCAATTACAAATTATATGGTTGTCGTTACACAAGCACTGTTTAAACAAATGTTGCTTTTATAAATGTGTGTATGTCACTTGCTTACACACTAAAAGACTATATTCAACTAATAAGAACCAATACAGCTTAATGTGACTATTGCGCAGTTATACACAGTTTACACATTATATAACTCAAATACAGACCTAAACATGAACAATGTGTTACGCATTGCTACAATGTATCTAACAGAAAATCCCCACAAAGTAGACTGGACAAACGCGTTTTCTGTTTTTTTTTTATCAAGTGATTAAACAGCGAATGCTCCAATTTGTGTTACTTACTACATGTTTATTAATAAAAACAAATTAATACATTTTCAGTTGATCGAAAAGTGACAGTTTTAGTGTCAAAAAAAGGTTTTTAATTTTACCGAGTTGATACTTTGGTGTGGCCAAGCGGTGTCTTCAAAGAGCTCTAACCTCCTATGGCCAACTTTGACATTAGTTTACTTCTTTGTCTG